>JAXRKP010000421.1:305000-310000 GCA_037039925.1 Doris montereyensis
TTTTGAACAGCTTCCCACCTGCGCCAGAAATATTACCATTCTTTTGCTGTTGTTGTTGCTGCCTGCTGCTTTTGGTAGAGAAATAACACTCTCTTTCTTTCTCTGTCTTTTTTAACATAACACTAGAATTTGTTTCTTTTTTATGGCTATAAATGGCCAACTGCTTATTTCAATACATCAGCTGAAACTTAATACAAGAACGACCAGATCAGGCTGTCAAACATAATACATGCTTCACTCTCAAATATTGACTGTCACTGCCAGCGCCAACATACATAAAAACTCAGCAATAGCGCTGAAGACATTAAAAACAAAATTAAATACATCACTTAAAACCCAAAATTGGATTACATTATTATTGGTGTTAGATCAAGCTATGCGCGCAGACGGTAATACCCAAGAATTGAATTGGTCAGTTATTATTATGAAGAAGGACATGTCTAGCGTTTGAACTCTCTGCCTGTCTCTCTCTCCATATAGATAAAATTAATTTTAAAAGGAAAATAAAGTTCTTTCAAGACCAATACAACCCATAGAGCCGGAGTTTATCCCGGTTTCTATAACGAAACGGAACATGTGATTATATTCGCATCCTGGACAGGACGCTAATCTGACGCAGATTTTTACACCAAGGTTAATGCTTGTACCCATTTCTCTCTGGGGTCGAGTGGGAAATACGTTTAAAGTGTATTTCTCAAGATACCACAACGTTGGATCTAGCTTTGTTAGGATTCGAACTCGGGACCTCATGATCCCAAGTCCTGCAGCCTAACCACTCGGCAACAGATGACACACAATGGCACACTCTGATAAGGTTTTCTATACCTACAGATGGGTACTCGTTCACACCTGAATCAAGGGATTTCTTAAGAGTGAAGCACCTTTCCTCTACTCTCTTTGAAAAAACCCGAACTGTCTCTCCATGGGGCTTGAACCAGTGTCGTCGTGATTACAAGCTCACAACAGTACGGTTCAGCTACAATGCCCCAAAGTGAGAGTGGGCTCTCCAATGCTTTTTCTTCTGCAGGTGATGTCGATGTTAGTCGAATAAAATGTGACATCGGCATGGGTCCACATTCTGTCCTCTCTGACTGGTGATGTCGATGTTAAGCGAATGAAGTGTGACATCGGCATGGGCCCACATTGTGTCTTCCTGACTGGTGATGTCGATGTTAGTCGAATAAAGGTGACATCGGCATGGGCCCACATTGTATCCTCCTGACTGGTGATGTCGATGTTAGCTGAATAAAGTGTGACATCGGGGGCCCACATTGTGTCCTCCTGACTGGTGATGTCGATGTTAGCCGAATAAAGTGTGACATCGGCATGGGCCCACATTGTGTCCTGGCTGGTGATGTCCTCCGAATAAAGTGTGACATCGGCATGGGCCCACATTGTCTGACTGTGATGTCGATGTTAGCTGAATAAAGTGTGACATCGGCATGGGCCCCACATTGTGTCCTCAGACTGGTGATTTCGATGTTAGCCGAATAAAGTGTGACATTCATGGGCCCACATTGTGTCCTCCTGACTGGTGATGTCGATGTTAGTCGAATAAAGTGTGACATCGGCATGGGCCCACATTGTCCTCCTGACTGGTGATGTCGATGTTAGCTGAATAAAGGGGTGACATCGGCATGGGCCCACATCCTGGTGATGTCCTGAGCTGTGTGACATCGGCATGGCTGGTGATGTCGATGTTAGCCGAATAAAGGTGACATCGGCTCATTGTATCCTCCAGACTGGTGATGTCGATGCTAGCTGAATAAAGTGTGACATCGGCATGGGATGTCCTCCAGACTGGTGATGTCGCTAGCCGAATAAAGGGTGACATCGGCATGGGCCCACATTGTATCCTCCTGACTGTGTGATGTCGATGTTAGCCGAATAAAGTGTGACATCGGCATGGGCCCACACTGTCCTCTGGCAAGAGTGTGGCGTGTAGGCATGGCTGTGATTGGTTCTCTCTGAGTGGCAGGAACCAGACGCCACAACAGCGTCATTGCTCAGTCCATTTGGAGTTGACGGGTGTGGCTGTCAATGCTTTTTTCTCTCTCCAGAGGCGTTGATGGCCGAGTGACTAAACTGCCGAACTTGGGATAACGAAGTTTCGGGATTCAATCCTAGCAAATCTAGGCCCAGGATTGACACTAAACACGCATTTCTCTCCCCACTCAACTCAGGTGGAAATAGGTAATATAACTAACTTATCGAGTAAAAACCTGCGCCAGATTAGCGTATCTGTCCGGGAACAGATATCATCACCTGTTCCGCTTCACGCTATAGAAACCGGAATAAGTCTCTGCCTTATGTGCCCGTAATGATCTTGAGGTAACTTTAAAAATAACAATTTATTTTTTATAAAGGGGGAAATACAAAATCATTATTTTCCCTCTCGCATCTCTGTGTCTACTTGCAGATTTCCTGTTGCTGACGGCTTCCGTCAAGGCTGGCTCTTGTTCCTGCCCGTCGTGCTCACAGAGGGACGCCGTCCAGCGATGCGCCTGCTGTGTCTACCGCCAGTATGGAAAACGTTCACAGCCACACCGTTCAACGGTGATCAAACTAATACATACCCTAATGTCTTCTCAAGTTTTGAAAACGAACCATCGATGATGAAAGCCAAAATTTCGAAAAAGTTGGTTAGATTCAGAGTCAGACGATGGAGAAAATGTGGACGACGTTATTTCGGACAGCGAGGCTGTCTCTCACTATTTACCCGACGCTAGATCTAGATCCAACCCAACTTCATACAATTACGGCGGTGACTCAGTTTTTATAGACGTAATAATGATATTAATAATAATAATAATAATAATAATAATAATAATAATAATAATAATAATAATAATAATAATAATAATAATAATAATAATAATAATAATATATAAACCGCACTCTTTTGGAAAAGTACAGGCAAAGAGCAAAGCTTCTCTTATTTCTCATAGAATCAATGGAGGGAACTGGGCGTGACGGTGGAGATTTCCGAAGAGCCCACGTGATTGAACTGACTTCCGCTGACAGGAGTCGCTCGACGGGCCACGACTTCGTAGATCCTATTGAAATAGAAGAACAGGAAGTTCCTTTGCAATGGAATTTGAAAAAACTTGTTAGTGACTCGCAAAGGAAATGATTTGCATGTGCTATAATATGATAATCAAAATAGCCTTAAAATCAACAAGTAAAAAAAAAATATGAGGAAAAAAAAAAGGAAGAAAATAAAGGAAAAAGAAAAACAACTCTGTCCTTCTTAACAAAGCGAAAATAAATAGTTGTGGTTCATGGAGCCGAGTCGGAACCATCCCATTTCTCTCGGGTGTTCTTTATCTCTCTTAATGGGTTCACTCTTGTTTCTTATATATAACGATACATATGGGTTTATAGTCCGCAACGCCGTACAAGTGCAGGCTTACCGACTGTACATCATTTACCCTTCCCATACATACACAAAATCCTGCTCAACTCCTTTGGGAAGCATACAGTCCACAAGACCGTTGTAAAAAGTAAAAGAATGTGGTGAATTTCATAACACTTTAAGAACATATTTCATTTAAACCAAATACCGTAAAAAAAAAAAGAATAAAGATGATATTTAACGTTATGGGTGGATTGCATAATAAAAGAATTCTTGTCTCAAATCTCCTCTGTTTCATCTGTCTTCAATATTTCACGTCATTGATTGTCTTGTGTAATGCAGGTATTGTTACTACAAGACAGAGGAAGTGGGGAAAACAAACGTTAACATTCAAAATGTTGGGACTGCTTGTTCTCATACTACCTTTACTAAGTATCTCTCTCTCTCTCTCTCTCTCTCTCTCTCTCTCTCTCTCTCTCTCTCTCTCTCTCTCTCTCTCTCTCTCTCTCTCTCTCTCTCTCTCTCTCTCTGAATGAATGAAGGAAGGAAGGATGGGAGGAATGACGGAAAGAAGGAAGGAATTAAGGAAGAAGGGAGAGGGAGGAAAGGAAGGAAGGACGGAATGAAGAAAGGAAGGAAAGAAGAAATGGAAGGAAAGAGGTAAGGAATCTGGAAGGATGGAACGAAGGAAAGAAGGATAAAATAGATAAGAGGTAGGGAAAGGAAAACAACAAAAGAGGCAGAAAGGAAGGAAATGTTAGGAAGAATGGTAAAAACTTGACAAGGAATTGGATTAATGATGGCACATCAAAGGAAAAGGTCTTATAGAAGTTACTGTGGCTTGCTGTTTCGGGTAACACTTAGTATAATAATGACATGATAAAAATAATACTCTCAGTAGGCTGGTAACTAATGAAGAGGAAACGAGAAATTGAAATTGAAGGCATAATAGGTAAAACATGGACAGTAGAAGGACAGAAAACTTTGGGGAAATCCCTTTCCCTGTCGCACAGAGACAACGATACAATGACTCTTTCTAATGGAAGTGAGTGACACTGTAGCGCCAAAAGGTGGGCAATCATGTGATGACATCACGTAAATTCACGTCTCTCTCGTCTTCGAGTCTCTCTCTCTCTCGTCTCTCTCTCTCTCTCTCTCTCTCTCTCTCTCTCTCTCTCTCTTTCTCTCTCTCTCTCTCTCTCTCTCTCTCTCTCTCTCTCTCTCTCTCTCTCTCTCTCTCTCTCTCTCTCTATCTATAGCTGGGTACTCATTCACACCTCTGTCAACTAAGGAAAACAGAGAGAAGTACTTTTCAAGAGTACATCTGTTGTCTCTCTCTCTCAATCGAATCACTGAATTATTGTCTACTCTAATGCACATGGGAACTGATACAAACTGAAATCAAACAAATCAGATGCCTTCCATAGGAAATGATTACATATTATACTATCCAGTCAAAATACCCAACAAGTCACTGTAAAAGAAAAATGCAAAAAAAATGTCCATGTCCACCTTTATTGTAGAAAACGTTAGCGCCTCTTTGGACACACCTTAAGACGAAACGAAGAATTACCTGCCAAAAATGCTATACTTTCATTAAATTCGGTAAAAGGTTCAGAGGGAGGCCAGTAACAACATCTACCAA
>JAXRKP010000422.1:10000-17500 GCA_037039925.1 Doris montereyensis
CCATGCCTTGTAGTGTCGTTTTGAAAATGGTGTTGTGTCTTACTACATGGCCAAACCATGCCTTGTAGTGTCGTTTTGAAAATGGTGTTGTGTCTTACTACATGGCCAAACCATGCCTTGTAGTGTCGTTTTGAAAATGGTGTTGTGTCTTACTACATGGCCAAACCATGCCTTGTAGTGTCATTTTGAAAATGGTGTTGTGTCTTAATACATGGCCAAACCATGCCTTGTAGTGTCGTTTTGAAAAGGGTGTTGTGTCTTAATACATGGCCAAACCATGCCTTGTAGTGTCGTTTTGAAAAGGGTGTTGTGTCTTACTACATGGCCAAACCATGCCTTGTAGTATCGTTTTGAAAAGGGTGTTGTGTCTTACTACATGGCCATGGCCAAACAATGCCTTGTAGTGTCGTTTTGAAAAGGATGTTGTGTCTTACTACATGGCCAAACCACGATAGTTAACGTCGTCCTACTGTTGCCAGGAGAGGTTCTTGAAGGCCTGCGATGTTGATCACCATTCTCCATACACTATTGTTAGTTGCATGCTCTCTGTTGGATATGTGTAATACTGCAGTAGTCTCCGCAAAGTCGGTAGTCGTCTTGCCTCCTCAAATGAATAACTTCAGCTGGATCAGAGACAATTCATCTCCAGTCAAATGAATAACTTCAGCTGGATCAGAGACAATTCATCTCCAGTCAAATGAATAACTTCAGCTGGATCAGAGACAATTCATCTCCAGTCAAATGAATAACTTCAGCTGGATCAGACACAATTCACCTCCCAGTCAAATGAATAACTTCAGCTGGATCAGACACAATTCATCTCCAATCAAATGAATAACTTCAGCTGGATCAGACACAATTCATCTCCCAATCAAATGAATAACTTCAGCTGGATCGGACACAATTCATGTCCAGTCAAATGAATAACTTCACCTGGGTCAGACACAATTCATCTCCCAGTGAATCTTTCCAGAGTTTTTATTTGATTTTTGATTTTCCCATATACACAACTGAAGTCAACTGTAGAACTTACCCCACCCTCTAGGTAGGTTAGGCGACGCCTAGTCCCATCGGAGACTGACGACGAAAAGGAAGCCGTGTGTGCAAGACCCCGAGATCACTTCTTATTTGTTGATATGAGCAAAATTATTTGAAATCAAAGTCATGATATCTCTTGGGCAGTCTTCATTTGCGTTTGAGTTTAAGCTTCCGCTTACCTTTAAGAAGGTTGTGTCTATTAACTAAGGCCAGTTCTCCGTCGGGATTCCTGAATATTACTTACTACATTTCCCAAAAGAATGCAAGAAAAATAAATACATCTCATTGTCCCGATCAATAATGGAGTACGGATTAATAATATAGGACCCGTGTTTACAAAAGGAAATCGACCAGCTCGAAAAGATACAGAGAAGGGGAGTAGGATTCATCAACACTAACGACGCTGGCTGTATTACACAGATGATGAAAGACCTGAAACTGCCAAGGTCGTAAAAATAAATAAATGAGAATGACCTTCTTCTGTAGAGTTGTACAGGAACAGATACCAAAAATAACAGTTGCACACTTCATTGAAATGCACCAAGGGAAACGATTGGTGAGACCAAACACATTTGACAGTTATGTATCAACAGACATAATCAAAAGACAATTTTAATCACCTCCAGAAGATATATCAACAGATATCACCAAAAAACAGTTTTTAATCACGTCACGATGATGTATCAACAGATGTCTTCAATCGACAGTTTTCAATTACCTCAAGATGATGTATCAACAGATGTCTTTAATAGACAGTTTTCACTTACCTCAAAGATGATGTATCAACAAATATCTTCAAAAAACAGTTTTCAATTACCTCAAGAGGATGTATCAACAAATATCATCAAAAGACAGTTTTCAAACACCTCAAGATGATGTATCAACAAATATCGTCAAAAGACAGTTTTCAATTACCTCAAGATGATGTGTTGTTGATATCGTCAAAAAACAGTTTTTAATCACCTCAAGATGCTGTATCAATAGATATCATCAAAATGCAGTTTTCAATCACCTCAAGATGATGTATCAGCGAATATCATCATAAGACAGCTTTCAATCGCCCCAAGATGATATCTTAACAAATATCATCAAAATACAGTTTTCAATGACCTCAAGATGATATATTAATAGATATCATCAAAAGACAGTTTTCAATCGCTCCACGATGATGTCTGAACAAATATCACCAAAGATAGTCGTCAATCACCTCAAGTTGATGTATGAACAGCTGATATCAAAACACATTCGTCAATTACCTCAAGATGATGTATCAACAGATATCATCAAAAGACATTCGTCAATCACCTCTAGTTGATGTATCAACAGATATCATCAAAAGACAGTCGTCAATCACCTCAAGTTAATGTATCAACATATATCACCAAAAGACATTCGTCAATCACTCAAGTTGATGTATCAACATATATCACCAAAAGACATTCGTCAATTACCTCAAGATGATGTATCAACATATATCACCAAAAGACATTCGTCAATCACCTCAAGTTGATGTATCAACCAACATATATCCTCAAAATACAGTCGTCAATTACCTCAGGATCATGTATCAACATATATCATCAAAAGACAATCGTCAATTACCTCACGATAATGTATCAAGATATATCATCAAAATACAGTCGTCAATCACCTCAAGATGATGTATCAACATATATTATCAAATGACAGTCGTCAATTACCTCAAGATCGTGTATCAACATATATCATCAATAGAGAGTCCTCAATTACTCAAGACGATGTATCAACAGGTATCATCAAAAGACAGTCGTCAATTACCTCAAGGTGATGTATCAACATGTATCATCAAAAGACAGTCGTCAATTACCTCAAGACGATGTATCAACAGGTATCATCAAAAGACAGTCGTCAATTACCTCAAGGTGATGTATCAACATATATCATCAAAAGACATTCGCCAATTACTTTAAGATGATGTATCATCAGATGTTATCAAAAGACAGTCTTCAACTACCTCAATATTATGTATCAACATATATGTCATCAAAATGCAGTTTTCAATCACTTCAAGATGATGTATCAACATATATATTCAAAACACAGTCTTCAATCACTTCAAAATAACGTATCAACATATATCATCAGAAAACAGTTTCCAATCAGCTCAAGATGATGTATCAACAGATATCATCAAAAGACACTCTTCAATCAGATCAAGAGCCAAGTAAGAACAATCTAAAACTCGTGTTTCGTACAAAGACTGGCACACCTTTAGATGACGCTATTGTACGCAAAACAGCAGTGGAATGTTTCAAAACAGACCAAACTATTCAACCGTATTTCAATAAGTAACTAACCTACCAACTCTCTCACTTCCGTTGTAGGAAAGCCCAGGAGGTATTATTACAACTGCAAAGAGAGATACCGATACAGATACAGATACAGATACAGATACAGATACAAGTACATGTACATGTACAGATACATATACAGATACAGATACCGATACAGATATAGGTACAGATACAGATACAGATACAGGTACAGATACAGATACAGATATAGATACAGATACAGATAGAGACAGAGATACAGATACAGATACCGATTCGAGCAAAGCCAAACAATACGGCTGATTTTCTCAGCAATGTGTAAATGTTTCTAATTACCTGACACCTTGAGTCCACACAACTCTCTAAGGGAAGCCACGGCATGGCAGCAAAATAATAGCAGAGCTATCACTAAAAACAAACCCACAAAATAGAAATAAAAACGAACCCACAAAAAACACCCGATGCATTTATGTCTGTTTTTCTTCTTGATTAGAAGTGATAAAAATGTTGATTTTGTGGCAAATTCACTAATGCCTGAAGTGATCCTTCATTAGTCAGTTGATTTTCACTTTTATAGAAACAACAGCATTTAGAAAACAAGCCATTTAAACTGTAATCAATATTTAATACATTCAGATCTTCAAGATAAACGCACTATCAAAATGAATTTTGTGTCAAAAAGACATTTTTTGGGATACTGTTGTATGTGTCATATTTCTGCAAATGAGTTCTTGCTGTAATTGTCATATTTCTGCAAATGAGTTATTGATGTAATTGTCATATTTCTGCAAATTAATTTTTGATGTAATTGTCATATTTCTGCAAATGAGTTATTGATGTAATTGTCATATTTCTGCAAATGAATTCTTGATGTAATTGTTATATTTCTGCAAATGAGTTCTTGATGTAATTGTCATATTTCTGCAAATGAGTTTTTGATGTAATTTGTTGAAGAAAATTGTTTGACATTCCTTCCACAGAAACTGACTTTGAATTGCATCTCTTTCGGACTGTACACTTCGTTAGGATTTGTTAACGGATACTGTCTGGAAATTAGAACAGTATAAAAATAAAAACGGAAAATAGATCAGATAGTATTTCGTCTTAATCTTTCAACGTTACTGCTTAGGATGAGATAATTAGATTAAATTCAGTAAACATTGAGCTAATGATTGCCTGAAAGCTATTGATTTTTAATTATACTAACAAAAACCCAACCCAACCTAGTTGCATACATTTTAACCAGTAATTACAATAACAACAACATCAATAACAACAACAAAAGCAACAACAACATTGTATATCATAATACAGTCTGTCAGCACATTCGTTCCTAATTAGCAGGTACAAGCTTTAGATAAATAGAATTACAGACGCCATACTGAGTCCATTCTCCCTTTATTAGGTAAGGCGTAGGCCAGACTATCCTAAGGTCATCCAGAGGTCATTTCGATGAACATTGAATATGAGACAAAGTAAAGTCAAGCTCCATACCAAGCTTTCTTTTCATGGCGAGGCGATGGGTTCCGACGTACAGGTCGCAGGTTCAATCCCCATGGTGACCACAATGTTTTGTATCCGTTCCTTGTAGCTGTCTCGCCTTTTGTTGCTAGGAGCATTACTATCATTTGATACCATTTCATTCAATATTAATTATATTACCCTATTTGTTGAGCACCAAACAGATTTACACCTCCCCCT
Source organism: Doris montereyensis (assembly GCA_037039925.1). Classification (NCBI taxonomy): domain Eukaryota; kingdom Metazoa; phylum Mollusca; class Gastropoda; order Nudibranchia; family Dorididae; genus Doris; species Doris montereyensis. The sequence goes on from JAXRKP010000422.1 coordinate 15,052, forward strand.
CCCCCTCCCCCGGGACCTCCACGTGACCAACCACGTTGTCGTCTGTTTCCCCCGCGACGTGACGGGTGCCCACGTGGAGGTCACGTGTTTCAAACTTGTTGCCAGCCCTAGCATATTTCTATTGATTCTTTTCTATTGAAATTATGGTTGTTGTTGTTTTGTCCCTAAGGTGTTTCACACATCTATTTTTATGCCCTTTTCCATTCTCTGTATTGTTTTTTCTCTTATGTTTATTCCCATGCACGTGTTTTGTCTTCTTCCTTCCTGTCGGGTTTTGAAATATTAATGTCAGGTTGTGGTTTTTTTGTACCTAGATAAAGTCATGCTTTTACTGACAGACATAGTAAGAGTTCGAGAGATAGAGAGAGAAAGAGAGAGAGAGAGAGAGAGAGAGAGAGAGAGAGAGAGAGAGAGAGAGAGAGAGAGAGAGAGAGGGGAGAGAGAGAGAGAGTATAGAGAGATGTATAGATAGATAGATAGAGAGAGAGAGGGAGGGAGGGAGGGGGGACAGAGGAGACAGGAGAGAGGAGAGAGAGAGAGAGAGAGAGAGAGAGAGAGAGAGAGAGAGAGAGAGAGAGAGAGAGAGAGAGAGAGAGAGAGAGAGAGAGAGAGAGAGAGAGAGAGAGAGAGAGAGAGAGAGAGAGAGAGAGAGAGAGAGAGAGAGAGAGCGGGGGAGAATTAATCTGTGCCCGGACATGAAACTTAAGATCTTGATTACTTCATCTGAGAAATTTGCTAAGTACTCTGAGATAAATTGTCATTTACTCTGAGATAAATTGTCAAGTACTCTGAGATAAATTGTCAAGTACTCTGAGATGAATTGCCAAGTGTTCTGAGATAAATTTGTCAAGTATTCTGAGATAAATTGTCAAGTACTCTGAGATACAATGTCAAGTACTCTGATAAAGGAAAATGTCTGAAAGCAGACATTCAACAAGAACGCTATGTAAAGAATTAATTCTAGATTTAATCAAAATTTTCCTTCTTCTTTATCTGATGTTCTATCACAGTTTGTCATCTTGGATGTGAGGTCATGTTTTCATGATTAATTTTGTCATTTAGGGTGACCTTCTAATAAATGAATTACAAATCTATCAAAGATGATCCAATACTTATAAGGCAAATTGACATAGCTGACTGACATGCAACGGAAGTGCTATATCTATTATAGTACACAAAACTGTACATCTCAACATTTGTCCGCTCTAAACTCAGGAACCACTGCCCCTACAACCTCCATATTTCGGATGTAGATTTTCAAATAGCCAGCTTTAGGTTCTTAGCGAATAAACTCTTGGATCAAATCAGTACTTGAATTGAATGGAAAATGCTTCTGCCTGCGATCCATGGATCTTTTTCATTGTTACTACTACTAGATCATTACAATAAAATAGTAGACATATATTCAGTATCGAGTACTACGAAAACGTAAGAAGCCCACGAAACTTCAGTATCGAGTATTTATTTGACCTAATAATCGTACTTTATACTACCCCGTATCCGATACATGGGGTTTCTGATTTGACAACAGTTTAAGTCCAAGAAACTCAGTTTTATGATAAAAGAGAAATCATGATCCAACATTATCTACGGGCATACCTGTAAAAGATAAAATGAATTTGATCCTCGTAGTTGTCCTGCATGCTTTCCTAAGCCGACCGTGGTTTTAAATTGCTAAGAAAATTGGTTCCTACGATTAACGGTGACTCAAATTGATTAAATATCTTCTTTACGTTCATTTGACATGTCAGGCTGTCTAAGAATTTGTTGTTTTTATGTTTTAAACCAAGACAATATTTACACGTCTTACAATATCATTGGTATAATGTCCTATAATAATAATGTCGGCATGTGTTAGAGTTATATTGTTGGTAGAGTATATAAAAAAAAATTTGTACATTAAAAGGCAACAACTGAAGCAGTTCTATGATTGCAATTACCCACAAAGTAAGGCTACCGTTATAAGTATAATTATTGTTGTCATTGTCCTTCGTTGTAGGTGACACGGCCAGCTGTTATACTATACAATATACAATTAAACACAATGTCAGTTTAGGGCTGGCTACGTTTCTGCCTTTATAGGCCCTATCAACTGTTACAGTACATATTTGAAGAATATAGTAGGTATTATTGACATATAATATAAAACAAAATCAATGCGCTCAATCAATTAGCGTAATAGTAATACATTATTTTTTTTTAATATTTCTAACCGAGCCTAATTTGAATATATCAGAAGTCAATCAACTCTCTATGCACAGAAAGTTTGAAATTATTCATTGATTTGGCATTTTCGTATCAAATTTAAGACTGTTTCATGTATTAATTGTGCGACATATAAGATAATTGTGTCTATTCATTGTAGAGCACCCAGTGACGTAAATTTTAAATTCATCTACTGGTGTTAGGTACATATTAAAAACATGAGATCATCAATTTCATAGACCAT
>JAXRKP010000422.1:25000-50000 GCA_037039925.1 Doris montereyensis
ATCTAATCTTCATTATTTTTATCATCAGACAAATGAATGTGTACACAGAAATGTATTGTAATCTGTGTATGCATTGTGAAAATACGAGATTATCATATAATGATATCGTCTTTGTCTTAACAACGCACAATTCTTTGTCTCGATTGTCTCATTCTCATTCGTAAAAACTTCTCTACCATTAATCTACGAAAATAACACACAAAAAAACCAAAAAACGTAGACCTTCAAAACAATGATGCCGATGCTGAGGAGGATAATGATGATGATGATGAGGAGGATGATGATGGGGAGGATGATGATGATGAGGATAATGATAATGCTGATGATGAAGATGAAAATGATAATGATAATGATGATGATAATGACCAAAACATTTTACATCACCGATGTTTCGGCAACCAAACCCTTCTCCTCTACATTGTAAATGAATGTATGTCGTCAGTCCACCGAATAAATTCTTCGATCTCTTAACTTCCAGGTCCCAATTACATTTCAGTCATAAGTGACACAGGGTTTTAGCAGTAATTGAAAGCTGCGTGTTAACATGCCACACACAGACTACTGGGGATTGGGGGCGTGGGGGGGTGTGTGTGTCCGGGAACAGCCACCAACAGTGAAGCAGAAGAGGATGTCTACTACTAACTGTGGACGATGACTGACAAGGGGAACAACGTGTGAACATATACACCGCCTGTGGGGGCAAGGGGGAAACTCTCTGCCAACGCCGCTACTACATCAACGGCTGGACCATTTATTCACGGGCGATAATATCATTTACGCTTTTTGGGTGGTTTAGGAGCTTGGTTGATAAATGGTTTAGGATGGGCGTCTAAATACCCGAAATGGAGCCCAGCTTACGTTTATCGATTTCTCATTTTGTGACCCTAACAAGCCATCTCCTTGGGAAAATTTCCACTTACGGTCACCGGGAAGACAGAAGTGAAAGACAAATAGACAGCCAAGGTTATAATAGTCTGTCTTGTCTAGAGCTTGTTTCTCGGTATTTAATCCCATTGCACGACTTTGATCATCTTTTTGTGATTACTTTTGTATTTAGAATTCTCATCCTCACTAATTAACAATGGTAAAAAGCTGCCCTCATCTGGATATTGATCCCTGCAGGTGATGATATTAACCCTCATTAGAATATTAATCCCTTCAGGTGATGATATTAGCCCTCATCTGGATATTGATCCCTTCAGGGTGGCGGTGGCAACAACGTTTAATTCGCATTTCGAGAGCTGTTATGATTAGAAACTGTATTTCCAATTGTATTTCCAATTGTATTTTCAATTGTATTTCCCATTGTATTTCCCATTGTATTTCCAAATTTCCCATGGTATTTCCAATTGTATTTCCCATTGTAGTTCCAATTGTATTTCCCATTGTAGTTCCCATTGTATTTCCAATTGTATTTCCAATTGTATTTCCAATTGTATTTCCAATTGTACTTCCAATCGTATTTACAACTGTATTTCCAATTTAGTGGTCAAAGCACTAATTAACTTTAAACGTTTATCACCATACTATTAGACAGATTAAAATTATAGTTTAATAATATTCGGCAAGAATAAAAAACATAAAAAAGGGGAAAGAAGAAGAAGAAGAAGAAGAAGAGGAAGAAGAAGAAGAAGAAGAAGAAGAAGAAGAAGAAGAAGAAGAAGAAGAAGAAGAAGAAGAAGAAGAAGAAGAAGAAGAAGAAGAAGAAGAAGAAGAAGAAGAAGAAGAAGAAGAAGAAGAAGAAGAAGAAGAAGAAGAAGAAGAAGAAGAAGAAGAAGAAGAAGAAGAAGAAGAAGAAGAAGAAGAAGAAGAAGAAGAAGAAGAAGAAGAAGAAGAAGAAGAAGAAGAAGAAGAAGAAGAAGAAGAAGAAGAAGAAGAAGAAGAAGAAGAAGAAGAAGAAGAAGAAGAAGAAGAAGAAGAAGAAGAAGAAGAAGAAGAAGAAGAAGAAGAAAAGAAGAAGAAGAAGAAGAAGAAGAAGAAGAAGAAGAAGAAGAAGAAGAAGAAGAAGAAGAAGAAGAAGAAGAAGAAGAAGAAGAAGAAGAAGAAGAAGAAGAAGAAGAAGAAGAAGAAGAAGAAGAAGAAGAAGAAGAAGAAGAAGAAGAAGAAGAAGAAGAAGAAGAAGAAGAAGAAGAAGAAGAAGAAGAAGAAGAAGAAGAAGAAGAAGAAGAAGAAGAAGAAGAAGAAGAAGAAGAAGAAGAAGAAGAAGAAGAAGAAGAAGAAGAAGAAGAAGAAGAAGAAGAAGAAGAAGAAGAAGAAGAAGAAGAAGAAGAAGAAGAAGAAGAAGAAGAAGAAGAAGAAGAAGAAGAAGAAGAAGAAGAAGAAGAAGAAGAAGAAGAAGAAGAAGAAAAAGAAGAAGAAGAAAAAGAAGAAGAAGAAAAGAAGAAGAAGAAAAAGAAGAAGAAGAAAGAAGAAGAAGAAGAAGAAGAAGAAGAAGAAGAAAGAAGAAGAAGAAGAAGAAGAAGAAGAAGAAGAAGAAGAAAAAAGAAGAAGAAAGAAGAAGAAGAAAAGAAAGAGAAGGAAAGAAGAAGAAAAAGAAGAAGGAGAAGAAGGGGAAAGGAAGAAGAAGAAGAAGAAGAAGTCTGAGAGACATAGAGAGACAGAGACAGAGAGACAGAGTTGGAGTCAACGCGATCATGACGTCACCTTAGGATTGTCTGTCATCTGGGGCCCTACGCCAACACAGAAGATTAATGTTACTACGAGTTTGTAGTGGTTTGTCTACCCTGGTTAGGAGTGGAACCTGGAGACTCGCCGAGATTCAAGTTATGGCCGTGAGTGAGTGGCTTTTCTCTCTGTAAATAGCTTTAACGTTCTTTGGGCCTGTAATGTGAGTCATAGTCGACATTATAAGTGAAAAATGACCGCATTAATATTTGCTTATGTTTGGCTATCTCTGCACTTTAGACTACTTGCGGCAAACCTAGTTTTATACTACTCTGCATCATAGGGATAATCACGTTTGGACAGAGGTGGGGGGATGGGGGGGGCGGCTGTGGGGCCATTCATCAGGAATTACAATCTTCTTCTTCTTCTTCTTCTTCTTCTTCTTCTTCTTCTTCTTCTTCTTCTTCTTCTTCTTCTTCTTCTTCTTCTTCTTCTTCTTCTTCTTCTTCTTCTTCTTCTTCTTCTTCTTCTTCTTCTTCTTCTTCTTCTTCTTCTTCTTCTTCTTCTTCTTCTTCTTCTTCTTCTTCTTCTTCTTCTTCTTCTTCTTCTTCTTCTTCTTCTTCTTCTTCTTCTTCTTCTTCTTCTTCTTCTTCTTCTTCTTCTTCTTCTTCTTCTTCTTCTTCTTCTTCTTCTTCTTCTTCTTCTTCTTCTTCTTCTTCTTCTTCTTCTTCTTCTTCTTCTTCTTCTTCTTCTTCTTCTTCTTCTTCTTCTTCTTCTTCTTCTTCTTCTTCTTCTTCTTCTTCTTCTTCTTCTTCTTCTTCTTCTTCTTCTTCTTCTTCTTCTTCTTCTTTTTCTTCTTCTTCTTCTTCTTCTTCTTCTTCTTCTTCTTCTTCTTCTTCTTCTTCTTCTTCTTCTTCTTCTTCTTCTTCTTCTTCTTCTTCTTCTTCTTCTTCTTCTTCTTCTTCTTCTTCTTCTTCTTCTTCTTCTTCTTCTTCTTCTTCTTCTTCTTCATCTTCTTCTTCTTCCTCTTCTTCTTCTTCTTTTCTTCTTCTTCTTCTTCTTTTTATGATTGCTTTCGTTATTGAGGACTGCAAATCGAACAATGGAAAAGCAATTAGAATATTTTATCTTTCACCCTTGTTAAGAATACGGAGTAAGTCAGAACACGTTGTATTTAGCTGTGCCTCTCTCTGTGTTAATGACGCGGGGGGGGGGGCGTGGGGGGGCATATTTCGTGTCTTGATATTTTCGGAATTTTGTTTTCTTTCGTTGATTTCTTTTTCTATTCCTATTTTCAATTTGATCTATTTTGAGTTCGGGTGGGGGGAGGAGCGGAACAGGATAGTCTCTGTCAATATTTGGCTGCCACTAACTGTCCCTGATATTATTCAGTGCTACAATACTTTGTTTCTCATTTTTGTATGAAAAAACTCTCTTCCGTTGTAGAAAAGGCAAAGAACCAGAAGCCCAAAACAACAACGCATTCTCTCACCAGATCATTGTGCTTTCCTCATATGAACAGTTCCTTAACTCAGGAACGCTTCTGATGACACAAGGGACTCCAAGTGCAATTGCCATATTCTTAAATTGGACGGACAATATATTTAAAGAGGGACAAAAAGGAAGCTTTATGTACTAAAACATATAAACTTAATTTATACAATTCTATTTACTCTGCCTATGCTATCATCAATATGTGTATCAAAACTCAGCTTGTGATAAAGGAAAATTACCTCGGCATCTTTCTCTGACTTAGTCACGGAAAGAAGAATTGATTTAGCAAACGATATGTACGCAATATGTTTAGGAGGATGTCTATGAACAAGATATGAATGTTCAAAATTGTTATCTTGTGCGTGGATAAAATAAAAAAGGATAAAACGACCGCTGAAGGAGCATATAATAATAACATGTGCTCGATTCCGTATGAGGTCAACATATTTCTTGTTTTTCTTTCCTTTGTTTTCATTGGTCTCTTCTCTGTTCCAATGGGGATTCACTGTATATTTCATATCCTTAATCATCACATTGGGCATGTCTCATTGCCTCACCGTTTGACTTAACACAGGCAAACTGTTCAATTCAATTCAACTCAATCATCTTTATTGATCCTTAAAAAAAGGAAATTACATTACTTGTGTTATCACAATTTCCTTTTGAAAGAAAAAGAAGAATACATCAAAGCGTTTAAATTAAAAACAAATTTACCTTGAGTTAATCATTCAATGTATATATCTCAGGAGAAATATAGAAAGATGAACAGGTGAGTAAATAGATAGTGCGGTGAAACAATATACATAAAACAAAATAAAATATATAGAAAAATCAGTTTAGCTTCATACACATTCATTAACTTATCATAAATCATTCATTCACCATCCAGCAACTTATCATAAATCATTCATTCACCATCCATCAACTTATCATAAATCATTCATTCACCATCCATCAACTTATCATAAATCATTCATTCACCATCCATCAATTTCCATATTTCTTAAAGATTGTGAGTAAAACGTCATTGTGCTTTCACAGTAAGGTATGGTCAAACTTCGTATGGCACTTGGAAGAAAAGATCTAAAATATCTATCAGTGACGGATTTTAAATGTATAAGTCGACCGCTTCTACTGCTGGTTTTGGGTATGGAGAAAAGAGGGTGGGTGTTGTCTTTAAGTATATTCCTGAGTTTGATCTTGCATTGGTTCTCAAATCTCATACACATCTTCCAAGTTCTCCGGCTCTACACCCTTTATGAGTTTCATATTAGTGTTCTTATGATTATAATTTTATTATAGCAACAGTCAAAACATGGAATAATTTACAGTTTAAAAAAAAAAAAAAAAAAAGGTATTAAATCCTTTTAAAATGTCATTGATATTTGTCTGATGATGAAATGAGCAGTATTATAACTGTTTAATGTATGTTCAATATTTTTTACAACTCCATGATTGTATTAATACATATGGGGCATTTAAAGGTCAAATGACCTATCTAGCCTCTGGCACGATAGGATATGATATAAGCTACCGTCCTTGTTTAGGTGGCCCTTCTACTTAGTATGATTCTATGTATAACGGACTTCCATTCAGATAGCACTGGTTCTTGGCTGAAACGTGTATTCTATGTCTAGCGAACTTTCATTCAGATAGCAAAACTGGTTCTTGACTGAAATATGTATTCTATGTCTAACGGACTTTCATTCAGATAGCAAAACTGGTTCTTGACTGAAATATGTATTCTAGTTTGTTTTAATTTTGGCCTCTCTATTTTATTCGTTGTTACATAATTTGGCTGTTAATGTCCTCTACGTTCAATGGAATAGCTCTCATTTCTGGCTATAAAAAATGTAAAGTCCTTGAACTGTATATACGTCGTCTATCACTTTTAATATCCATTGTACTTGTTATCTATTAGACAGTCAACAATTAAATCTCCCTTCGTTTCTCCTCTCTCTCCAATGAACTCATTTTCATATGTTGCGCATGTCTTAAAGATTAATATATATATCTTGATTAATATTATTATTCTTGTCATTTCCTTGCCTTATGCCTTATCCTCATGCTGTTTGGGCAGCACATAAGGCCGACACAGTGGATCGCCATTGAACACGATCAGATGCTAATTTTGTCATCTGCCCCCACGTCCATCCCTGGGTTTTCATCTCTTTTTTCGATGCTTCTCCTCGAAGTTTCTAGCGGGCGACCTCTCTTCCTTGTTCCCCGAGGAGTCCATCTGAGGGATATTTTAGGGATGGCATCAACATTCACCCTAAGGATGTGACCAGTCCACTTCCATCTTCTCCTCCTCACAATCTGTGATATTGACTCCAGTGATGTTCTTTCTTGAAAGTCGTTGTTTGATATCGTGTTTGGCCAAAATATTTTGAGTATCTTTTTGAGACATTTCTTTTGAAATGTGTCCAGCTTTCTGCCGATGTTATTTGTTGTTTTTTAAAATTCAGCACCATAAAGAAGGGCATCTAGAATATTAGATTTGTAGAATCTCAGTTTTGTTTTAATTAAGATTTTTCTTGAATTCCAAACATTATTCAGTGATCCAAATACTTTTGTTGTTTTTGTTAATCTTTCTTTGATCTCATCTTCAGAATTTCTATTTTGAATAATTTCATCCTCATCATTTTTGTTTTCCAATATTTATGTGTAGCCCCAGTTTTTGTGCATTGTTATCAACTCGCTGTGTTTTGGTTTGTATATCTGTGATGCTCTGTCAGACAGGAGTACAACATCATCAGCAAAATCAAGGTCCTCTAATATTTCAGTGAATGTCCACCTTAGTCCTGTTTTCTTATTTTCACCATACTCAACCCTTCCCTCCCTGACTCGGTAGGGTCTGGTGTCATTTTTACCCACAGAGAATCTACACCACATGACACGCGTGTCAACAGTTTTGTTTATTTTAATATAGTTGCCAAATATCCTCAACATTCCACCTGCCACCCCTTGTTGCAGTCTTGAGTGAGAGAAGAATGGAACAGATCTATGAATCTTGTTCTCAAACCAACAAACGACGAACAAACCCCAAACACAAACACATAACTAGCACACACAAAAAGAGTTTACGTATTTCCAAACACAAATGCCAAAGCAATGCACATTAATGGGTCGCGGCAAAATGCATCCTTGCCAAAATGCATTATTTTTGTTACTCGTGGACCGTGCATTTTTGCAGAGACTACTGTATCTCAATATTTTATACCCGCTTCAAGTGCAGACTACTGTATCGCTAACCGCTTCATGTGGAGACTACTATATCTTGAACCGCTTGAGACTACTGTATTTCCAACTGCTTCCTACTGTTTCTCCAACATTTCCTACTGTATTTCCAACCGCTTCCTACAGTATCTCCAACAGCTTCCTACTGTATTTCCAACCGCTTCCTACTGTATCTCTAACAGCTTCCTACTGTATCTCTAACAGCTTCCTACTGTATCTCTAACTGCTTCCTACTGTATTTCCAACCGCTTCCTACTGTTTCTCTAACAGCTTCCTACTGTATTTCCAACAGCTTCCTACTGTATCTCTAACAGCTTCCTACTGTATCTCTAACAGTTTCCTACTGTATCTCTAACTGTTTCCTACTGTATTTCCAACCGCTTCCTACTGTTTCTCTAACAGCTTCCTACTGTATCTCTAACAGCTTCCTACTGTATCTCTAACAGCTTCCTACTGTATCTCCAACCGCTTCCTACTGTATTTCCAACAGCTTCCTACTGTATCTCTAACAGCTTCCTACTGTATCTCTAACAGTTTCCTACTGTATCTCCAACAGCTTCCTACTGTATTTCCAACAGCTTCCTACTGTATCTCTAACAGCTTCCTACTGTATCTCTAACAGCTTCCTACTGTATCTCTAACAGCTTCCTACTGTATCTCTAACAGCTTCCTACTGTATCTCTAACAGCTTCCTACTGTATCTCCAACAGCTTCCTACTGTATTCCAACAGCTTCCTACTGTATCTCCAACTGCTTCCTACTGTATTTCCAACAGCTTCCTACTGTATTTCCAACAGCTTCCTACTGTGTCTCAAACTGCTTCCTACTGTATTTCCAACTGCTTCCTACTGTATTTCCAACTGCTTCCTACTGTATTTCCAACTGCTTCCTACTGTGTTTCCAACTGCTTCCTACTGTATTTCCAACTGCTTCCTACTGTATTTCCAACTGCTTCCTACTGTATTTCCAACTGCTTCCTACTGTATTTCCAACTGCTTCCTACTGTATTTCCAACTGCTTCCTACTGTATCTCCAACTGCTTCCTACTGTATTTCCAATCCTACTGTATTTCCAACTGCTTCCTACTGTATTTACTGCTTCCTACTGTATTTCCAGTCTCTTCCTATTGTATTTCCAAACTCCGCTCATGATCGCTTCCTCACTGTATTTCCAGGTGGCTTCCTGACTGTATCTCAAACCATGAGAAGGTATCGGCCTATGAACCAAAAGGTAAAGAGTTTGACGTTTCTCAACGGTTGCAACAGTTTCTCAATGTTATTCGATTCCCGCTCCGCTCATTTCCCCCTCCATAAGAAGTCCAGGTATGTGGATACACCTGGTCCCATCGAGACGGACGATAAAAGTAAGTCGCGTCGTGCCTAGATCACAACACTTCGGTAAAGAGTTTGACGTTCCTTATCTGTGCAACATTTGTTATCCCTTTTCTGTGTACGTTTGTTATCCCTTATCCGTGTACATTTGTTATCCCGCATAGTCCAGGCATTTGGATACACCTTTGGTATCGTGTTACGTTTGGTATCCCTTATATGTGTACATTTGTTATCCCTTAAATGTGTACATTTGTTATCCCTTATCTGTGTACATTTGTTATCCTTATCTCGTGTACATTTGTTATCCCTTATCTGTGTACATTTGTTATCCCTTATCTGTACGTTTGTTATCCCTTATCTGTGTACATTTGTTATCCCTTATCTGTGTACGTTTGTTATTCCTTATCTGTGTACATTTGTTATCCCTTATCTGTGTACGTTTGTTATTCCTTATCTGTGTACATTTGTTATTCCTTATCTGTGTACGTTTGTTATTCCTTATCTGTGTACGTTTGTTATTCCTTATCTGTGTACATTTGTTATCCCTTATCTGTGTACGTTTGTTATTCCTTATCTGTGTACGTTTGTTATTCCTTATCTGTGTACGTTTGTTATTCATTATCTGTGTACGTTTGTTATTCATTATCTGTGTACGTTTGTTATCCCTTATCTGTGTACGTTTATTATTCCTTATCTGTGTACGTTTGTTATCCCTTATCTGTGTACGTTTGTTATCCATTATCTGTGTAACGTTTGTTATCCCTTATCATTTTGTTATCCCTTATCTGTTTACATTTGTTATCCCTTATCTGTGTACGTTTTTTATCCCTTATCTGTGTACGTTTTTTATCCCTTATCTGTGTACGTTTGTTATTCATTATCTGTGTACGTTTGTTATTCCTTATCTGTGTACGTTTGTTATTCATTATCTGTGTACGTTTGTTATTCATTATCTGTGTACGTTTGTTATTCATTATCTGTGTACGTTTGTTATTCATTATCTGTGTACGTTTGTTATTCCTTATCTGTGTACGTTTGTTATTCATTATCTGTGTACGTTTGTTATTCATTATCTGTGTACGTTTGTTATTCATTATCTGTGTACGTTTGTTATTCATTATCTGTGTACGTTTGTTATTCATTATCTGTGTACGTTTGTTATCCCTTATCTGTGTACGTTTTTTATCCATTATCTGTTTACATGTAAGTCTGGCCCATATTTAAAAGTCCTACCAAAAGTCCCCGAGATCACCGTAGTTGTGGATGCGGGTAAATCAAATCCAATCAAATCCAATCAAATCAAATCAAATCAAATCAAATCAAATCAAATCAAATCAAAACAACTTGAGAGTGAAAACATATACACAAAAATGTTTAGGTTTCCATCCTCACGACAGTCTTCGCTACGTCTTGAAATGACGTCAAATGCATTCCACATCGCAGGTGTATTTCTCTAAACGCGTATATCCTGAATTTGAGGTAACATGTTTTTTCGCCTTAAAAGGACACAAACAACTTATATGTGTACAAACAGAAACCCCTGAACAATAGACATTCATACATACCTACATATATGCATACATACATACATACATACATGTTATACATAGATACATATTATACATAAATAAATACATATATCCATACATACCATACATACATACATACATACATACATACATACTCTACATATACATACATACATACATACATACATACATACATATATTATATACATACATACATACATATATTCATACATACATACATACTACATATATTCATACATACATACATACATACATATACATATTATACATACATATTATACATAAATTACATATATATACATATACATATACATACATATACATATACATACATATTCATACATACATACATACATATGTTATACATACATACATATTATACATACATACATACATACATACATACATACATACATACATACATACATACATACATACATACATACATACATATATGTTATACATACATACATATTATATATACATAAATACATATACATACATACATACATACATACATACATACATACATACATACATACATACATACGTTATACATACATATACATACATACATACATACATACATATATACATACATACATACATACATATATACATACATACATACATATACATACATACATACATACATACATACATACACATACATACATACATACATACATCATATGATATACATACATACATACATATTATACAGACATACATACATACATATATACATACATACATATATACATACATAAATACATACATGTCATACATACACACAGTTTGTGTCTTACATACATACATACATACATACATGACTGCCATACATACATACATACATACATACATACATACATATTTTTGATTACTGAACTCAACAACTTGTGGATAGAAAATGGACATAAATACTGATGTTTTGTTTAGCTGAAATCGATGGAAGACATAGTATGACATACGAAATATTGAATATGGGAAACATAACATACATACATACAAAAAAATAATTCATACAGATAGAAGAAGAAAGATAACAAGCACTGGAATAGGAACATACATACATACATATTGGATAATCCATAACTCAAAGCAAGATGATGGCGATAGATGGCATAATAGCAGAGGTAATTATAATGTCACAAGATACATACAAACATCAAGACAGCTGGAAAGGTCATACAGTCTAGAGATGTCAGGAAACACAAATGCGGACAGTTGGAATCCAAGAAACACAAATGCGGACAGTTGGATGCCATCCAAATCTGCTTATAGTTGGATGGACACTGCAATGACCTAAGATGCGAGTTCAATGGTGTAGATTGTGACGCCTTGACGATTTCAGTTTTAAATCAGTGAGGCTCCACGTTTAATTGCATTTGGAAAATGACGTTTTTCCATAATTTCTGCTCTGCCTTCATTCAAATAGGTTCTTAGTGAAACTTTTGTTAAACCAAGCGTGTTATCATCTTTACACGGAAGGTTGCAACTGATAATTACAATGTGTGACTTGAACTCCTTCAGTTTGTGTCTTGAAAACAATGGTCAATGTCAATCAAACAGTTTGTGTCTTAAATCCCAGCTCATGACAAAATTGTGTTTGTGATTTGATCTTCTCATTAAAACTTGACACCCCCACCCTCCCCAGCTTGACCAAACAACCAGGTCAGCATTGGGGACAAAAAGTAAACATAAAAGTTAACAATGTCTTGAACAGCTGAACTAGTTTGTTTCTTGAACAAAAGCAAATGATGTTCAGAGACTAGTTTGAACAGCACAAATGTTTTGTGTCAGAGACTAGTTTGAACAGTCACAAAGTTTGTGTCTTGACTGCCTTGGCAAATTGTTTCAGAGAATTGAGCTGTAATGACCAGTTTCAACGGCCAAACCTCGAGTCACGCCAGGACGAACTGATGTTTTTGATATGTATCAACTTAGTTTGAACTCAACAACTTGTGGATAGAAAATGGAGTTGTTTTTCGTTAGGACTAGTTTTTAATTATTTCTTCAAATGATGTTTTGTTTCAAAGAAAGCTGAAATCGATGGAAGACATCAGTCCAGTTTTGACAAGGACGAAATATTGAGTCACAAATGTTTGGGAAAGATAACGAGCAGCGTGTGACGAGTCCCACTTTTGCAAATTTTGTAAAAAATAATTCAGAGGCGCATGGTAACAGATAGAGAAGAAAGATAACAAGCACTCGAAATATGAATCAGAATATCATTATCACAAAAGGTTGGATAATCCATAACTCAAAGCAAGATGATGGCGACGAGATGGCATAATGATGTATCAGAGACTAATTATAATGTCACAAGATACCATTTTTTAGATTTGAAAGTAAAAACATCAAGACAGCTGGAAAGAGTCAAGCCAACGATAGATGGCACCGTGTCCAGGAAACACAAATGCGGACAGTTGGATGGCACCGTGTCCAAGACACACAAATGCGGACAGTTGGATGGCACCGTGTCCAAGAAACACAAATCAACGAGACATGTTTTGGATGGCACCGTGTCCAAGAAACACAAATGTTTTGCGGACAGTTGGATGGCACCGTGTCCAAGAAACACAAATGCGGACAGTTGGATGGACACGTTCTGCAATGACCTAAGATGCGAGTTCAAATGTTGTACATTGTGACGCCTTGACGATTTCAAAGTTTTTGCAAATCAGTGAGGTTTCAACGTTTAATTGCATTTGGAAAAAAATGACGTTTTTTTCCATAATTTCTGTTCTGCCTTCATTCAAATAGGTTCTTAGTGAATTTGTTTTGCAAATTTTGTTAAACCAAGCGTGTTATCATGATGTATCAGAGACTAGTTTTACACGAGTCACAAAAGGTTGCAAATTTTGTATCAGAGACTACAATGTGTCCCTTTTCAAATTTTTCTTTCAACGAGTCACAAATGTTTTTCACATATTTTTGATCTTAACGAGTCTCTGAATTCACCCTGAGACTACAATGGTCAATGTCAATCAAACAGACCAAACAACATGTCTTGCAAATGATGTTGACTAGTTTAAATCACATTTCTGCTTTTGTTCCGTGTGCTTAGTCATCCCTATTTTTGGCTGTCTGTTTTTTTTAATGACAAAATTGTGTTCACCATGTCCTAAACATGTATCTACAATGTTTCAGTCGTGTTTTTATCTTCTATCGGAAACTAGTTTCACCCTTACGACCCTCCCAGTTTTGACCAAACCAACCAGGTCAGTTTCAACGGGTCAAAAACGTTAAACAAAAGTTAACAATAAGTATCAACGAGCAAAGCTGAACTATCCTAGGTTGAGACTAGTTTCAACGACTTACCGTTAAAATAATGTATCTTAGTTTGATATCAAAAATGTTTTGCAAATGATGTATCAGAGACTAGTTTCAACGAGTCACAAATGTTTTGTTTCAGAGACTAGTTTCAAATCACAAATGTTTTGCAAATGATGTATCAGAGACTAGTTTCAACGAGTCACAAATGTTTTGCAAATGATGTATCAGAGACTAGTTTCAACGAGTCACAAATGTTTTGCAAATGATGTATCAGAGACTAGTTTCAACGAGTAGTTTCAGTCACAAATGTTTGCAAATGATGTATCAGAGACTAGTTTCAACGAGTCACAAATGTTTTGCAAATGATGTATCAGAGACTAGTTTCAACGAGTCACAAATGTTTTGCAAATGATGTATCAGAGACTAGTTTCAACGAGTCACAAATGTTTTGCAAATGATGTATCAGAGACTAGTTTCAACGAGTCACAAATGTTTTGCAAATGATGTATCAGAGACTAGTTTCAACGAGTCACAAATGTTTTGCAAATTTTGTATCAGAGACTAGTTTCAACGAGTCACAAATGTTTTGCAAATGATGTATCAGAGACTAGTTTCAACGAGTCACAAATGTTTTGCAAATGATGTATCAGAGACTAGTTTCAACGAGTCACAAACAAATGTTTTCAACGAGTCACAAAATGATGTATCAGAGACTAGTTTCAACGAGTCACAAATGTTTTGCAAATGATGTATCAGAGACTAGTTTCAACGAGTCACAAATGTTTTGCAAATGATGTATCAGAGACTAGTTTCAACGAGTCACAAATGTTTTGCAAATGATGTATCAGAGACTAGTTTCAACGAGTCACAAATGTTTTGCAAAATGTATCAGAGACTAGTTTCAACGAGTCACAAATGTTTTGCAAATTATGTATCAGAGACTAGTTTCAACGAGTCACAAATGTTTTGCAAATGATGTATCAGAGACTAGTTTCAACGAGTCACAAGTGTTTTGCAAATTTTGATTATGTTTTCAATGAGTTACAGAGACTAGTTTTTGTAAATGTTTTGCAAATGATGTATCAGAGACTAGTTTCAACGAGTCACAAATGTTTTGCAAATGATGTATCAGAGACTAGTTTCAACGAGTCACAAATGTTTTGCAAATGATGTATCAGAGACTAGTTTCAACGAGTCACAAATGTTTTGCAAATTATGTATCAGAGACTAGTTTCAACGAGTCACAAATGTTTTGCAAATGATGTATCAGAGACTAGTTTCAACGAGTCACAAATGTTTTGCAAATGATGTATCAGAGACTAGTTTCAACGAGTCACAAATGTTTTGCAAATGATGTATCAGAGACTAGTTTCAACGAGTCACAAATGTTTTGCAAATGATGTATCAGAGACTAGTTTCAACGAGTCACAAATGTTTTGCAAATGATGTATCAGAGACTAGTTTCAACGAGTCACAAATGTTTTGCAAATTATGTATCAGAGACTAGTTTCAACGAGTCACAAATGTTTTGCAAATGATGTATCAGAGACTAGTTTCAACGAGTCACAAATGTTTTTGCAAATTATGTATCAGAGACTAGTTTCAACGAGTCACAAATGTTTTGCAAATGATGTATCAGAGACTAGTTTCAACGAGTCACAAATGTTTTGCAAATGATGTATCAGAGACTAGTTTCAACGAGTCACAAATGTTTTGCAAATGATGTATCAGAGACTAGTTTCAACGAGTCACAAATGTTTTGCAAAAATCAGAGACTAGTTTCAACGAGTCACAAATGTTTTGCAAATTATGTATCAGAGACTAGTTTCAACGAGTCACAAATGTTTTGCAAATGATGTATCAGAGACTAGTTTCAACGAGTCACAAATGTTTTGCAAATTATGTATCAGAGACTAGTTTCAACGAGTCAAACAAAAATGTTTTCAACGAGTCACAAATGTTTTGCAAATTTTGTATCAGAGACTAGTTTCAACGAGTCACAAATGTTTTGCAAATGATGTATCAGAGACTAGTTTCAACGAGTCACAAATGTTTTGCAAATTTTGTATCAGAGACTAGTTTCAACGAGTCACAAATGTTTTGCAAATTTTTATCAGAGACTAGTTTCAACGAGTCACAAATGTTTTGCAAATTATGTATCAGAGACTAGTTTCAACGAGTCACAAATGTTTTGCAAATTTTGTATCAGAGACTAGTTTCAACGAGTCACAAATGTTTTGCAAATGATGTATCAAAGTTTCAACGAGTCACAAATTTTTGCAAATGATGTATCAGAGACTAGTTTCAACGAGTCACAAATGTTTTTGCAAATGATGTATCAGAGACTAGTTTCAACGAGTCACAAATGTTTTGCAAATGATGTATCAGAGACTAGTTTCAACGAGTCACAAATGTTTTGCAAATTATGTATCAGAGACTAGTTTCAACGAGTCACAAATGTTTTGCAAATTTGTACCAGAGACTGTATCAGCAAAGACTAGTTTCAACGAGTCACAAATGTTTTTCAAAATGATGTATCAGAGACTAGTTTCAACGAGTCACAAATGTTTTGCAAATGATGTATCAGAGACTAGTTTCAACGAGTCACAAATGTTTTGCAAATGATGTATCAGAGACTAGTTTCAACGAGTCACAAATGTTTTGCAAATGAAATATCAGAGACTAGTTTCAACGAGTCACAGATGTTTTACAAATGATGTATCAGAGACTAGTTTCAACGAGTCACAAATGTTTTGCAAATTTTGTATCAGAGACTAGTTTCAACGAGTCACAAATGTTTTTTTGCAAATGATGTATCAGAGACTAGTTTCAACGAGTCACAAATGTTTTGCAAATGATGTATCGGAGACTAGTTTCAACGAGTCACAAATGTTTTGCAAATGATTTATCAGAGACTAGTTTCAACGAGTCACAAATGTTTTGCAAATGATGTATCAGAGACTAGTTTCAACGAGTCACAAATGTTTTGCAAATGATGTATCAGAGACTAGTTTCAACGAGTCACAAATGTTTTGCAAATGATGTATCAGAGATTAGTTTCAACGAGTCACAAATGTTTTGCAAATGATGTATCAGAGACTAGTTTCAACGAGTCACAAATGTTTTGCAAATGATGTATCAGAGACTAGTTTCAACGAGTCACAAATGTTTTGCAAATGATGTATCAGAGACTAGTTTCAACGAGTCACAAATGTTTTGCAAATGATGTATCAGAGACCAGTTTCAACGAGTCACAAATGTTTTGCAAATTTTGTATCAGAGACTAGTTTCAACGAGTCACAAATGTTTTTCAAATTATATATCAGAGACTAGTTTCAACGATTCACAAATGTTTTGCAAATGATGTATCAGAGACTAGTTTCAACGAGTCATAGATGTTTTGCAAATTATATATCAGAGACTAGTTTCAACGAGTCACAAGTGTTTTGGCAAATTTTGTATCGGAGACTAGTTTCAACGAGTCACAAATGTTTTGCAAATTATGTATCGAGACTAGTTTCAACGAGTCACAAACGTTTTGCAAATCATGTATCAGAGACTAGTTTCAACGAGTCACAAATGTTTAATGATGTATCAGAGACTAGTTTCAACGAGTCACAAATGTTTTGCAAATTTTGTATCAGAGACTCAACGAGATTTCAACGAGTCACAAATGTTTTTCCAAATGATGTATCAGAGACTAGTTTCAACGAGTCACAAATGTTTTGCAAATCATGTATCAGAGACTAGTTTCAACGAGTCACAAATGTTTTGCAAATGATGTATCAGAGACTAAACGAGTCACTATGCAAATTATGGATCAGAGACTAGTTTCAACGAGTCACAAGTGTTTTGCAAATTTTGTATCAGAGACTAGTTACAACGAGTCATTTATTTTAATGTTTTTCTTAATTTTATTTCCAACTGTTACAACATACTGTTCTACAACCACACAATTAGTTTTGGATGCAAGCATGTGTCATGATTGTAAATGATCCCTATCACTTAATAATGGTAAAAAAAATCAGTACAGGATGCATGTCGAAAGTGAAGGAAATGCCCTTAAAAAATACCAAAGCCCTATAAGATCATAGGACGAGACAAATACAATGAATCGGTACAAGAGAAACCTGGCCACCACGGGGACCAAACCCGCGGCCTTTTGTCTGCACCCATCGTCTTGCCATGAAAAGAAAGCGTGCTACGTGACTGGATAGATTTGTCTAGTCTTTGTATTTGTCTAGTCTTTGTATTTGTCTAGTCTTTGTATTTGTCTAGTCTTTGTATTTGTCTAGTCTTTGTATTTGTCTAGTCTTTGTATTTGTCTAGTCTTTGTATTTGTCTAGTCTTTGTATTTGTCTAGTCCTTGTGTTGCCTAGTCTTTGTATTTGTCTAGTCTTTGTATTTGTCTATTTGTCTAGTCTTTGTATTTGTCTAGTCTTTGTATTTGTCTAGTCTTTGTATTTGTCTAGTCTTTGTATTTGTCTAGTCTTTGTATTTGTCTAGTCTTTGTATTTGTCTAGTCCTTGTATTTGTCTAGTCTTTGTATTTGTCTAGTCCTTGTATTTGTCTAGTCTTTGTATTTGTCTAGTCTTTGTATTTGTCTAGTCTTTGTATTTGTCTAGTCCTTTGTATTTGTCTAGTCTTTGTATTTGTCTAGTCCTTGTATTTGTCTAGTCTTTGTATTTGTCTAGTCCTTGTATTTGTCTAGTCTTTGTATTTCTCTAGTCCTTGTATTTGTCTAGTCTTTGTATTTGTCTAGTCTTTGTATTTGTCTAGTCTTTGTATTTGTCTAGTCTTTGTATTTGTCTAGTCCTTGTATTTGTCTATTTGTATTTGTCTAGTCTTTTGTATTTGTCTAGTCTGTATTTGTCTTGTATTTGTTTAGTCTTTGTATTTGTCTAGTCCTTGTATTTGTCTAGTCCTTGTATTTGTTTAGTCTTTGTATTTGTCTAGTCTTTGTTCCTATGCGGCTTTAATAGTTTTCAATGTCATTTCTTTACTAATGATAGTGATAGTCTTCTTGTTATGAAGTACCATGTTAGACATAAAGTTAAGACTTGACTAAATGTATGTTGCAATCTGTTGTTGGAATTCCGTTGGGTTTTCTTGTTGTTTAACTTTTTTTAAAGCATATACTCATGAATCAGGAGTAACATTGAAGTGTATGGAATTGGAAATAATCTTATAAAAATTACCTTATTCATCAAAATCCATTTTAGACCATTGTATTCACTGATACATTTGTCCATTAAGAATGAATGGAAATATTCCCCTGGTTAGCGGCATTACTAGGTTTAGGCTAAAAAGGCTAATCTCACCTTTAAAAAATGATTTGATAGTAAGCCATATAAAAAAAAGTTATTGTTTTTAATCCTTATTGTAAATGTCAACGTTTATTCCGAAAACATTGCGCTAGACTCAAATCTCTAGGCCTATCTCTACACACATATGCAAATAGCTAATCGGTAGAGACCACTCTAAACACTATCAAACCATTAGCCAATCAAAAGAAAGTAGGGCTATAATGCGTAAATCATTTTCCCCAAGGGTTTTCCCATTGTAATCCGTATGGTATCGTTCTAGATTGTGTAAACAATGTACATGAAATAGAGAGAAGATCATCATCTATACCATGGATAAAAATGCTGGTATTGAGACTGAAGCACCTCTAGTCCTAAGTGTTTTTCAAGTAAATCCTGGATACCCTTGAGTAACCAACGGTTTTCATCGTGGTATCGGGCATGCCGAAATTAGGCCCATACGCACATGAGAGCGAGAGGTTTTCAAGGCTGGCCCAGTGATTTAGCTCTAGATCTACTAATGTCTGGCGTCGTCTGGCCTTGACTCGACGAAGGCAAACCTATGGTGAGCGAGACAGTTATATAACTTATAGAAGGTATTAAACAATAAGAAAAAAGAAGGTGTTTCGGGCTCTCTAACAATTACTGTATATGCCTAGATCTAGATCATGTTTTGATCACTTGTGGTATGAGACTTACGCTGACCACCTCAGTCTTAAGGTTTGAACCCCTCTGTAGAAATGAAAAACATGAGATGATGTGTCCAATATGTTGTATGGTTTATAGATCTACATTATGTGACATTCATTTGCATTATTATGTGACAACACACTCATGCCAATCATACATTTCTCACAGACATAGCTTCGCCACTGCCCTTGGCTGCAACCTAGAGCTTGTTATTCAATTATGTAAAACCTTGAAGATAGTTGATATTTTGATGTAAAAGAAGGTTGTTGTTTTTTTTAAATTCGTATTTCAATCTAAGTGTGAAGCTGAAATTAAAGAAATGTATCCGACATATACAGTTGATAGAGTTGAAAATCAAAGAGTAAAACCTATATTGCCCAGCATTGTGGAAATTGTTTTCTGTTGAAAAACAAACAACAAAGAAAGGCTTTAACATAGATAAAAAAAATGTCATGTTTTGGCTTCAAAATACTTGCTTCATGCATATTTTCATTAAAATGAATAGCACACAAAAACAGATACTTACTAATTGCATATGCTACTGCCTGTGTTAATAACCATATATGGTAATAATAATAAGAATGTGTATTATTTCATTTCATCTCTGAACAGCACCAGTGTGTGGTGGCTTTGCTGCATGCTCTATTTTCAACTAATTGTTGCTCGTTGTCGTGAATAAACACAATGTAAAGTTATTGAAGAAATAAACATAATGTGAAGTTATTGAAGAAATAAACATAATGTGAAGTTATTGAAGAAATAAACATAATGTGAATTTATTGAAGAAATAAACATAATGTGAAGTTATTGAAGAAATAAACATAATGTGAAGTCATTGAAGAAATAAACATAATGTGAAGTCATTGAAGAAATAAACATAATATGAAGTTATTGAAGAAATAAACATAATGTGAAGTTATTGAAGAAATAAACATAATGTGAAGTTATTGAAGAAATAAACATAATGTGAAGTCATTGAAGAAATAAACATAATGTGAAGTTATTGAAGAAATAAACATAATGCGAAGTCATTGAAGAAATAAACATAATGTGAAGTCATTGAAGAAATAAACATAATGTGAAGACATTGAAGAAATAAACATAATGTGAAGTTATTGAAGAAATAAACATAATGTGAAGTCATTGAAGAAATAAACATAATGTGAAGTTATTGAAGAAATAAACATAATGTGAAGTCATTGAAGAAATAAACATAATGTGAAGTTATTGAAGAAATAAACATAATGTCAAGTCATTGAAGAAATAAACATAATGTCAAGTCATTGAAGAAATAAACATAATGTGAAGTCATTGAAGAAATAAACATAACGTGAAGTTATTGAAGAAATAAACATAATGTGAAGTCATTGAAGAAATAAACATAATGTGAAGTCATTGAAGAAGAAGACAGTGTATTAATCAGGATGAAAATAATTGTTTAAAAGTCTGCAGTATTCGAGCTTAGAACTATTGTCATAGACACGATATCGTTCATGAAATCTACCAACAGCACAAGCCCAATATATATTGAGTAGTACCGCGCCTAGGTCCAGGGGACATAATAACAAATTATTATATAGCGACAACTTTTGGGAGCGAGTTGTCTGTCCTATTTGCCTCATCAAATATGTCCTTATTAGGACGGAAACAACACAAGTTCTTGGATGTGTGCTTTTCAACCGGTTGCAAACTCCTCTTTGTCCTCTCCTTCTTCTTCTTCTTCTTCATAATATCTGACCAACTCTATTCCTGACTATTACTGTTAGTGTGCACAATTTGTATACAACCCTAAACTGTTAATACAATGTTGATTTTAAAGTTATTGGTTTCATTCTGTTCTACATATGAGTTTAATTGTTGTTGGCAGTCCATTCCACAGCCTTGATGTACTAGGGAAAATGAGACGAAATATGACAATAAGTGACAACGCCACTAATAAAGACAGAACAAACACGTGACGTTTCGGGTATAACCCTTCGTCAGGCAACAAACGAGAAACATCTAGAATCTAGATCTAAGTAATAGTATGACAAAGAAGATGACTATAGATCTAGATATATTAGCAATTTTTTTTAAAAAAAAGATAACTAACGTAAACAACAGACATATATGGCAATGTGAACTGTCTAAATAGGGAAAATGAATACATGTAAAAATCTGTGTTTGCAGATGAAACCATGTACTGACTGATATCATGGTCTGGTTGTTCTTGTATAAAACGTAAGCTGATCAAATGGAAAATAAAAACTGTTGGCCATGTTTTAGCTTGAAAGAAAATATTTATTTTAATTTCCGGCTCTATATTTTGCTAACGTTATACATTGCAATGCATTCATGGTGTTTTTGGTATTCCTTTAGTGTCAGTATTAGTCACAAAGCGGGCTGCATTCTTTTGCACTTTCTCATGTTCGTTCTTGTTTGTGTGGGTCCCAGACACAGCTACCAAAATGTAAGATTGGTGTAACTAATGCCTTGTAGTACCTTTCTCTTACATTTTCAGGACAGTTATAAAGGGATCTTCTAAAACAAACCCAGACCACACCAAGGTTGTCCACAATCACCGCTCCCTTTCTCATTATCAAACGACTGGCTGATGAAAGAGACGACAGCAGGAATGAAACATGGAATCCAATTGCCATTGTGGCCACAACCCTGCAGACCACCCTACTACCCACCCACACACAAAAGCTTATTCGAACTGGTGGTAAAGCTCTCAAAGTTCATCGGTCTAAAACTCCATGAAAGAAAATATGATATTTATGAATAGAAAATGTAACACAACATCGACAACAAAGACACAGAGGCAATCATAGTAGGCAACTGTTCACTAGTAGACATGACATCACATCCCCGTGACCAAGGGGAGCACCAGAGGCGACAATGGAGGCACAGAAGTAACAAGGCAAGAACCGGCAAGGCGAGGACAGCCCTCAACAAAATAAATAAAATATCGAAAGACAGGAACATTTCCATTCAAAAGAAAGATAAAAGTATTTTATATCTAATGCAAATTCAATCCTCTTCTACCGAAGGAGTATTTCCAAAACATACAGCAAGAGGTTACACAAACTTATGAATGACAGGATGTATGTGACATACTTTGAGAATCAAACTGCCCAAGACAATCAGGACTGAAGATATCCAATAGGGAAGAGAAAACAATGATAATGATGACGAAGAAAAACAAGAATTGATTATAATGACAACTGATAACATCACAAGATCATTGGGGGCATTGATAAAAATGACACATCGTGACTGTGAAGTCCAAGTCAATGACGACATAAATAATGTCTATTTTTAAGGATAAATCTCACCAGGCAAGCCAAAAGTTGACCGAGTGTGGTGTTCACTAACGGTTAGGTAAGGCACAGTAGGTGGGAGTGTATCATTGTATTTCTTTAGTAAACCTATAGCAAGGTCTAATGCTTTGGTATAGTCATCAGTCATTAAAGTATTTTCTAGACCCTTTGTCCATGTATTGTGGTACCTGGAAATTTTAAACGCTTTGTTGTCGATGTTAACATGGGGGATATCCATCAACGTGGATAGGATGTGACCGTGGAGTCTGTCGGTTATCACGACACGACCTCTCTGAAGGTAGTTAAATCCATTCGTGCCGACATAGAATGCTTTTTCCAAGCTATTCGAGGCGTCTTGTGTTCGCCACTGTTTCCAGTCGGACACGTGGACTTTGTAACCGCGAAAGTCCGGCTTAATTTTATACCCAACCTGATTCTTTGTCTTCTCTTTTGATCCATAAAATGTCGAAGACTGGGGACATGGTGCGAGGCACGTGTCCTATCTGGAAGGCCATATCTGGAGCCATTATCACCTTCGTGGATCCGTTGAATAATTTCTTTGAAGAATCAAACGAAAGCCGGTCCCTGGTTATTATAGTAAGGTTTGGTCTGCAACAGTAGATTTTCCTGCATGTTTTGGCATGGCTCGAGATGACATTAGGAACAGAGACACTTTGAGGGAAAATGACGATAGAAAATTCGGTAAAAAGGGGGAAAACTTTGAACTTAAACCGGTCACGGGACGGGTACAAGAAAATGTTACCCCCTCCGTGAAGCAATATGACGAGGTCTTTAGGGCTGTATTTCTGTGCCAATCTCGAGGCTGTTCGAATGTCCTCGTCTGTACAGAAAAGGCAGCACAGTAATAGACTATCTCCACACCAACACGTTTGAGATAATATATTTCCCCAATCGTGATACAGGGATCCCCTTTGTTTTCATGAGCTGCAATGTCGAGGAGCATAGCGAACTTAAAACCTTTGAGAGTGTCGGTTATTATGTTGAAATGTAGCCTCTCTGTGATTCTTTGATGATTTCGAATGTACTGGACAATTCTTTTGATATCAAATTCGCTTCTGTGGGATCTTCAGCGAGGCGCTTATTCAGGAACGCTGGGATCTTTTCTGGAGACAGGCTTCCAATGCTTGACATATTTGGCAACAACTCTTCGTCTGTAGGATGATCGAATCCACTAACGCCAAATGAGTCACGCATCTGAACATTATTAGGAGTGTACACTGAATACGTGCTCGCTGATTCACTATTGTAGCTAGCGAGCTGACGAGATATGTACGATGGTATTAGTGTTTCGTTATGTCCAGGCCTACTGGACGATTTAGCAATAACGATTAAAAAAAGGCAAAGGGGTACTCC
Source organism: Doris montereyensis (assembly GCA_037039925.1). NCBI lineage: Eukaryota > Metazoa > Mollusca > Gastropoda > Nudibranchia > Dorididae > Doris > Doris montereyensis. Next base: position 49,168 of record JAXRKP010000422.1, read on the forward strand.
ACAAATCAAAGATTGCCTAAGGAATGCTTGCCATGAGAGAGAGGGTTTGTTTTCCCAAGCTGAAAGGAAAAGATTGTGTCAACATTTACTTACAATAATATTAAAACATAATGTTGAAAGAATCCGTATCATGATATTGTTAAAATATGTCAGAGAAGGTTGGAAGGATTTAAGTTAAGCAAATATTGTTTAACTGTTTGGACATTGGAATTTCTATTTACGTCAGGTAGTCGTAACGTTACCTCTTATGACAATACCTCTTTTAGTGACATTGTAAACCTCTTATGACTTATGACAATACCTCTTTTAGTGACATTTAAACCTCTTATGACAATACCTCTTTTAATGACATTTAACCTCTTATGACAATACCTCTTTTAGTGACATTGTAAACCTCTTATGACAATACCTCTTTTAATGACATTTAACCTCTTATGACAATACCTCTTTTAATGACATTGTAAACCTCTTATGACAATACCTCTTTTAATGACATTTAAACCTCTTATGACAATACCTCTTTTAATGACATTTAACCTCTTATGACAATACCTCTTTTAATGACATTTAACCATTATGACAATACCTCTTTTAGTGACATTTAACCTCTTATGACAATACATCTTTTAATGACATTGTAAACCTCTTATGACAATACCTCTTTTAGTGACATTTAACCTCTTATGACAATACATCTTTTAATGACATTTAACCTCTTATGACAATACCTCTTTAATGACATTGTAAACCTCTTATGACAATACATCTTTTAATGACATTTAACCTCTTATGACAATACATCTTTTAATGACATTGTAAACCTCTTATGACAA
>JAXRKP010000422.1:55000-57500 GCA_037039925.1 Doris montereyensis
AAGGCAAATGAAATCGTATGGTAATGTGTTTACAAGGCAAATGAAATCGTATGGTACTGTGTTTACAAGGCAAATGAAATCGTATGGTACTGTGTTTGCAAATGAAATCGTATGGTACTGTGTTTGCAAATGAAATCGTATGGTACTGTGTTTGCAAATGAAATCGTATGGTACTGTGTTTGCAAATGAAATCGTATGGTACTGTGTTTACAAATGAAATCGTATGGTACTGTGTTTGCAAATGAAATCGTATGGTACTGTGTTTACAAATGAAATCGTATGGTACTGTGTTTACAAATGAAATCGTATGGTACTGTGTTTGCAAATGAAATCGTATGGTACTGTGTTTACAAATGAAAACAATGTTTACAAATGAAATGGTACTGTGTTTACAAATGAAATCGTATGGTACTGTGTTTACAAATGAAATCGTATGGTAATGTGTTTACAAATGAAATCGTATGGTACTGTGTTTACAAATGAAATCGTATGGTAATGTGTTTACAACAAATGAAATCGTATGGTAATGTGTTTACAAGACAAATGAAATCGTATGGTACTATGTTTACAAATGAAATCGTATGGTAATGTGTTTACACAAATGAAATCTTATGGTAATGTGTTTACAAGGCAAATGAAATCGTATGGTAATGTGTTTACAAGACAAATGAAATCGTATGGTAATGTGTTTACAAGGCAAATGAAATCGTATGGTAATGTGTTTACAAGACAAATGAAATCGTATGGTACTGTGTTTACAAGGCAAATGAAATCGTATGGTAATGTGTTTACAAGGCAAATGAAATCGTATGGTAATGTGTTTACAAGGCAAATAAAATCGTATGGTAATGTGTTTACAAGGCAAATGAAATCGTATGGTACTGTGTTTACAAGACAAATGAAATTGTATGGTACTGTGTTTACAAGGCAAATGAAATTGTATGGTACTGTGTTTACAAGGCAAATGAAATCGTATGGTACTGTGTTTACAAGGCAAATGAAATCGTATGGTACTGAAATTATGTGTTTGTGAAATTATGGCACTGTGTTTAGGCAAATGAAATCGTATAGTAATGTGTTTACAAGGCAAATGAAATTGTATGGTACTGTGTTTACAAGACAAATGAAAACGTATGGTACTGTGTTTACAAGGCAAATGAAATTGTATGGTACTGTGTTTACAAGGCAAATGAAATTGTATGGTACTGTGTTTACAAGGCAAATGACATTGTATGGTACTGTGTTTACAAGACAAATGAAATTGTATGGTACTGTGTTTACAAGACAAATGAATCGTATGTTACTGTGTTTACAAGGCAAATGAAATTGTATGGTACTGTGTTTACAAGGCAAATGAAATTGTATGGTACTGTGTTTACAAGGCAAATGAAATGGTATGGTACTGTGTTTACAAGGCAAATTAATATCGTATGGTACTGTGTTTACAAGGCAAATAAAATCGTATGGTACTGTGTTGACAAGGCCAATGAAATCGTATGGTACTGTGTTTTTAAGACAAACGAAATCGTATGGTAACGTATTTACAAGACAAAGTATTAAGAGAGCAACTTTCAGGGTACTAAACTATTTACAGGATCCGTGTGTAATGTGTGGTGTTATATAATCTGTTATGGTAATAGCGATTCCACCTCCGTTATTATGCTGGCAGGAGGGGTGTGGGCAGGTGGGACCATAACGGCAATCGTGGGCTCTTCACCTTACGGTTTTGAGCCATGTTCCTTTAAAGATAAAATGTCAATAAATTGTTTTCAATTCCTTGATCATCAATGAGATCAGTTTTATTTTGGAATGGCTGGCAGTTAAAACGTAAAACCAGCAAGTGTTGGTCTTGTTCACTTTAGGTGTGTAGATATAACTTTGATGTTGGTCTTGTTCACTTTAGGTGTGTAGATATAACTTCGATGTTGGTCTTGTTCACTTTAGGTGTGTAGATATAACTTCGATGTTGGTCTTGTTCACTTTAGGTGTGTAGATATAACTTCGATGTTGGTCTTGTTCACTTTAGGTGTGTAGATATAACTTTGATGTTGGTCTTGTTCACTTTAGGTGCGTAGATATAACTTTGATGTTGGTCTTGTTCATTTTAGGTGTGTAGATATAACTTTGATGTTGGTCTTGTTCATTTTTAGGTGTGTAGATATAACTTTGATGTTGGTCTTGTTCACTTTAGGTGTGTAGATATAACTTTGATGTTAGTCTTGTTCATTTTAGGTGTGTAGATATAACTTTGATGTTGGTCTTGTTCACTTTAGGTGTGTAGATATAACTTTGATGTTGGTCTTGTTCACTTTAGGTGTGTAGATATAACTTTGATGTTAGTCTTGTTCACTTTAGGTGCGTAGATATAATTCGATGTTGGTCTTGATCACTTTTAGGATTTGGGACGATATAAAGATTCGATTGTTGGTAAAGTGGAAAGTTTGGTTTTAGGTGTGTAGATATAACTTCGATGTTGGTCTTGTTCAATTTGTAGAATAAC
>JAXRKP010000422.1:65000-72500 GCA_037039925.1 Doris montereyensis
AATTATTCTAGTACAGATGCATCTGTCCTTACCTTAGAAGAGTTTGTTTTTATATTTATTTGTCTTTGGTATAGGGCTCTACCAGACCTGCATCTGCTCTTGCCATACGGCTTTAGTACAGCTTTGTCTGTTCTTACAAAAGTATCACAGCAGAGCTTTATCTGTCCTTACAATATGAAATTTACATTGGATGATTGACACACTCTTTCGAGAACTAGTTCTGTTTTGTTTTGTTTTTCTTTTGTGCTGGCGTAAAGTTGGATTTATTTGTTGTTGTTTCTCTTTAGTTGTATATAATATTGCTTTGTTATAGAATCATTGTTTGACAACCATTAAGCCTCAACCATTAAGTTCTCGCTGTCGATCAATAAGTGTAGGAAAGAGGAGAACATGACAGCAGCGCAGTGAGCTTAGGACATATGCGATAGAATCATAACATAAATGCAAAAATAAATACAGCAGTAAGTTCATCCACGAAACTCAGCAGCATCTTTTATAATTTTAAAAAAGAAATAGTTAACTACCTTGATAGCAAATGTTGAAGAGGCAACCATCAGGGCCATGCTGAGGTTAGTTGCCAAAGTTGCCAAAGCGTGGGATACCATAGCAACTTTCACTTGCTTGGAGTTCACGCCCACCTTAGCTGGCTGGATACATATTGCACATAGCGCTGGTAGACGTGTGGATGGAAACCAAGACATTTGTGTATGACAAATTACATCCAAGTATGGATGGAAACCAAGACATTTGTGTATGACAAATTATATCCAAGTGTCTGACAGAACATAGTACATTAGAATGTTATATAAGTATGTCTCTATATGTTAACGTATTGTAGTCAATGTTATAGATGTCTAATACTACACATTACCACGTTCTGTTAGTCTGTATGTTAATTTACCGTAGTCAATGTTATAGATGTTACGTAACGTAGGTTAAGGAAGGATGAATTTACACCACTGTGGCATCAACAACCTCAATTGTATACGTAACGTGGGTTAAGGAAGGATGGGTTTACACCACTGTGACATCAACAACCTCAATTGTATACGTAACGTAGGTTAAGGAAGGATGGGTTTACACCACTGTGGCATCAACAACCTCAATTGTATACGTAACGTGGGTTAAGGAAGGATGGGTTTACACCACTGTGACATCAACAACCTCAATTGTATACGTAACGTGGGTTAAGGAAGGATGGGTTTACACCACTGTGGCATCAACAACCTCAATTGTATACGTAACGTGGGTTAAGGAAGGATGAATTTACACCACTGTGACATCAACAACCTCAATTGTATACATAACGTAGGTTGAGGAAGGATGAGTTTACACCATTGTGACATCAACAACCTCAATTGTATACGTAACGTGGGTTAAGGAAGGATGAGTTTACACCACTGTGACATCAACAACCTCAATTGTATACGTAACATAGGTTGAGGAAGGATGGGTTTACACCATTGTGACGTTAACAACCTCAATTGTATACGTAACGTGGGTTAAGGAAGGATGAGTTTACACCTGGAACTACCTATACCGGGACTGACAGAGAGTCAACGCGGGTGATTTGCGGAAGCCGGCCGGCGGCTGTAGCACTAGAGCGCAGCACTAGCATTATTGCAGCATAGAATGTAGTAAGTTGTCCATTTCGCTGACACACAGCAATGTGCATGGCGGCGTCGAGCTATTCGAACGGCTGTGCCGAGGTGCCAGCTATTCGAACGGCTGTGCCGAGGTGCCGAGCTATTCGAACGGCTGTGCCGAGCTATTCGAACGGCTGTGCCGAGGTGCCGAGCTATTCGAACGGCTGTGCCGAGCTATTCGAACGGCTGTGCCGAGCTATTCGAACGGCTGTGCCGAGCTAGGTCTAACATTGATATGCTCAGATCAAAGAAATTCAAAAATTCCCCTAGCCACGCTAGGTTTAAGAGTTGTGTCCCCATCAGATTGACCTACATTAGACGCTGACCATCGTTTGCAAGGCCCACGTGGATGCAATCGCCCCCCCCCACCGCCCTCTGGCAGGAAGAGACAGCTTGCTATCAAACATTAATTATCACAGCTGGGAAGCATGGCCTGATCGTCTACACATCAGATTTCACTGAAAGGCTTTAATATTTAGAATATATGAAAGAATGACCGTCTGTCCAGACAACCTTAAAAAATTAGATGTCTCTAAAGAATTGGGATGTTAGCCGGTCCCGATATGTTGTTAATGGGCAAAATTCTGACATTTGTCTAAAATAACGGGACGGTAGGCGAACCAGGATACTAGGTTACTGAATTATCAGACAACTAATACTGTAGCAGTTAGTAGTAGTAGTAGTAGTAGTAGTAGTAGTAGTAGTAGTAGTAGTAGTAGTAGTAGTAGTAGTAGTAGTAGTAGTAGTAGTACTAGTAGTAGTAGTAGTAGCAGTAGTAGTGGTAGAAGTTAGTAGTAATAGTACTAGTAGTAGTAGTAGTAGCAGTTTAGTAGTAGTAGTAGTAGTAGTAAAAGTAGTAATAGTAGTAGTAGTAGTAGTAGTAGTAGTAGTAGTAGAAGTAGTAGTAGTATTAGTATTAGTAGTAGTAGTAGTAGTAGTAGCAGTTAATAGTAGTAGTAGTAGTAGTAGTAGTAGTAGTAGTAGTAGTAGCAGTTAGTAGTAGTAGTAGTAGAAGTAGTAGTAGTAGTATTAGTAGTAGTAGTAGTAGTAGTAGTAGTAGTAGTAGTAGTAGTAGTTAGCAGTAGTAGCAGTTAGTAGTAGTAGTAGTAGTAGTGGTAGAAGTTAGTAGTAATAATACTAGTAGTAGTAGTAGTAGTAGTAGTAGTAGTAGTAGTAGTAGTAGCAGTTAGTAGAAGTAGTAGTAGTAGTAGTAGTAGTAGTAGTAGTAGTAGTAGTAGTAGTAGTAGTAGTAGTATTGGTAGTAGTAGTAGTAGTAGTAGTAGTAGTAGTAGTAAAAGTAGTAGTAGTAGAAGTAGTAGTAGTAGTAGTAAAAGTAGTAGTAGAAGTAGTAGTAGTAGAAGTAGTAGAAGTAGTAGTAGTAGCAGTTAGTAGTAGTAGTAGTAGTAGTAGTAGCAGTTAGTAGTAGTAGTAGTAGTAGTAGTAGTAGTAGAACTTAGTAGTAGTAGTAGTGGTTAGTAGTAGCAGTAGTAGTAGCAGTTAGTAGTAGTAGTAGTAGTAGTAGTAGTAGTAGTAGTAGTAGTAGTAGTAGTAGTAGTAGTAGTAGTAGTAGTAGTAGTAGTAGTAGTAGTAGTAGTAGTAGTAGTAGTAGTAGAAGTAGTAGTTGTCGTAAAATGAAGTCGTGGAATATGTCGTAGTAACAGTAGTACACATGGTAAAACTAATGGACGAAGTAGTACAATACGTAATAGCAGTTTTGTTGTTGTTATAAGAATATTAGAGTCATCATGACATTCACTACCAGTGCCTTTCTCGCCTCACAAATTTCTGTTCCACAAACAGGATTTTCATTTGATTTGGTTGGATTTACCCCCATCCACAACTAAGATGATTACATGGGTTTTTTTTTAAGGATTTGTGATTTTACCCAAACTGCCCTGTAAACAGCCAAGGGATCTTTAACGTGCATAGAGTGTTGTGGTATGAACACGGGACCTCCTTTTCACCGTCCGTCTCCGGTGGGACTAGCTGTTGATCCACCTTCCTGGACCAGATGGGTAGATTTTGCTTGAAACAAATTGTGAAAAATTTGTTAACCGTCGTCGGGGCACGGACCCACTACCGTTTGGTTGCGAGGCCGATACCTGACCTCGGGAATATCGAGTCCCCCCTTTGCAAACAGGGAAATGCCCATGAAAAACAAAGATGTTTTTTTATGAATACACTGGGGTTGGGGGGGGGGGCGAGAGAGAGGTGAGTTACTTGCTCAGTAGGATTATTCGAATAGAGAAGATGGACAACGAACTAAGAACGAGAACTATTTATTGTCTCTTTTTTTATTGTTTTTGTATTTCTCTTCTACGTTTCTTTTTATGCCGTTTTATTCTGTTTTAGTTATGATTTGTTGGGGGATTTATTCACTTACCCAACTGAATTGCAGTCAACACGAAAGCTCTGAGAAAATGGCCTAAAATTCCAGGAATTTGCTGTGAACCAAACCACAATCCTGAATCTTGCGTAAGGCTGAGGAATGTTTTCCCCAAACTGTGACACAGAAATGACGTCAATGTCCACACTAGAAATGTGGCAATGCTGGACATTGCCAGGCGAAGGGTCGGCAGTTCAATCTTCATGTTGTCGGCAATTATCAGTCAGAGAACGGCAGCTGGTAGGACCATCCCTCTCTTCTTCGTTTTATAAAGTAAACTCCTGAAGTGAGAGAACATTTTAATGAAAACGAAGAAGGTCTTAAAATAGAAATGTATAATACCAACATCAAAATTGGTGGCGTTTGTCTTTTGTTCTTACAAACAGATTATTTCAGTTCCCTCAGGCAAAAATGTGAATTTATGACGGCTAAGAAAATATGTCGAATAGAAATATGTAAGCAAATTATTTAATTTCAGAGGTTTATATATCTTTCAATACAAAGCTATTTTTTCTTTCTTTATTTCTTTATCATTTCCTATTCTACCTTTCGGTGTATGGGTTCAGATGCCTGAGATGATCTTTCTCCAGGATGCCCTGTCTGACGATTTTTGTTTTCTTCCAAAAACGTTAAATTTATATGCTTCAATGCCTCTTTTATATCTTCTTCCCACTTTCTCCGAAGGTCTGCCTTTTGGTCTTTTACCTTGGGCTTTAGCATTGTATACCGATTTAGCTATTATATGTCATTCATTCTGTTTAAATGCCCAAAGCATCTCAATTGATTTATTTCTATCTTAGTTTTTATGCCATCTACTTTGGTTTGATCTCTTATTGTTGTGTTTCTGATTTTGTCTCTTTTAGTTTTCCCTACTACTCTTCTTACATATTTCATTTCAGCTACCTGCACTCTACTGTATTCTCTACTGTCTAAGGTCCATGTTTCGCTGCCATAGAGAAAGGAAGACAATAAACTGTATTGTATACTGCCGTTTAGTTTTTTTACAATTTTGTTTACCTACAAATGCCTTTCCTAGATGGCTATATATTACACTTGCCTTTTTGATTCTCTGGTTGATTTCATCTCTTAGTTTTTCCCTCTGAGTTAATCATTACTCCTAGGTACATTGTGGGTCTAAACTCGTTCTAAATTCACCCTGCCTAATTTAAGATTTGTGTTTTAGCTTCCCTAGTTACTAGCATTGTTTTGGTTTTCTTTGCATTTACTCTCATTCCTCTTTTATTTAGTTCATTGTTCATAATGTTGATATTCGACTGAAGGTCACTTTCTCATTTTCCAAACACAACTAAATCATCGGCAAATGAAAGCATTGATACATTTACTGGTTTGATATTCCATATGCCTACATTCATTTTCTGCATTTTTGAGGATGTCTTTGCGACTGCATAAATGTGATAAACAAAGAGGACTCAGGTTACAACCCTGTCTTATTCCATTATGTACATCAAATTCTGCAGATATGTTTCCAGCTAATCTCACTGCACATGTTGGTTTATTGTAAAAACTTTTAATGGCTTCTATTAAATTTTGTTCTACATTGTCTTCTTTTAAGGAATGCCATAGTTCGTCCCTCTACAGTGTCAAATGCCTTTCCTAAGTCATTAAAACACAGGTGAAAATCAATGTTTCTCTCCAGGATATTTTCTATTATGTGTCTAATTGTAAATATGTGGTCTGGTACACTTCTTCCTGGTCTAAATTAACTCTGATATTCTTCAATCTCATCCTCTACTTTTTTCCTTAGTCTCATTTCCAGTACCCCTGCATACACTTTTCCTGGTACGCTAAGTAGGGATATCCCACTATAATTTGAGCATTCCATTTCCTTTAATACTAGGGCACAATCATGGGCTACATTAAACCTTTCCTTTATTACACAACCATGGGCTCCATTAAACCTTCCTGTATTACTAAGGCACAAACATAGGCTACATTAAACCCTTTCTTTACTACTAAGGCACAGTCATGGACTTCATTAAACCCTTCCTTTATTACTAGGGAGACAATCATATGCTCCATTAAACCCTTCCTTTATCATTAGGGAACAATCATGGGCTACATTAAACCATTCCTTTATTACTAGGCCACAATCATAGGCTACATCAAACCCTTCCTTTATTACTAGGCCCCAATCATGGGCTATATCAAACCCTTCCTTTATTACTAGGCCACAATCATGGACGACATCAGACCCTTCCTTTATTACTAGGCCACAATCATGGGCTATATTAAACCCTTCCTTTATTACTAGGCCACAATCATGGGCTATATCAAACCCTTCCTTTATTACTAGGCCACAATCATGGGCTATATCAAACCCTTCCTTTATTACTAGGCCACAATCATGGGCTACATAAGTCAACTCCGAGAGGTGCTAAGGGTCGAAATAAGTCAACTCCGAGGCTATGGAAAACCTCAACTCCGAGAGGTGCTACCTGTCCCACATAAGTCAACTCCGAGAGGTGCTAAGGGTCGAATGTCCCACATAAGTCAACTCCGATGGGAGGTGCTATGGATCGAATGTCCCACATATGTCAACTCCGAGAGGTGCTATGGGTCGAATGTCCCACATAAGTCAAATCCGAGAGGTGCTAAGGGTCGAATGTCCCACATAAGTCAACTCCGAGAGGTGCTATGGGTCGAATGTCCCACATAAGTCAACTCCGAGAGGTGCTATGGGTCGAATGTCCCAGATAAGTCAACTCCGAGAGGTGCTATGGGTCGAATGTCCCACATATGTCAACTCCGAGAGGTGATATGGGTCGAATGTCCCACATATGTCAACTCCGAGAGGTGCTATTGGTCGAATGTCCTACAAAGTTACCTAATACAGCCTTGTACAAACGGTGTAACGAAAAGATACAGGCACATCCACCACAATATCTTACGAAGAAAGCATCAGATATTAGGCAACAAGGCGATGAGTTTTTACTTCAAACCCTCAACCGACAATGATACCTAAGTTACAGAGGGAGCCCTATCACCACTCTCTCCGTTGCTCTCGGTAACAACTCAAAATGATTGGACGAGAAGATAGGGCTTTAATGTAAGGAAGGTCTTGAGGGCTTGAGAAACATTGACACCAAGGGAGGAGTTTTTATTTTTTTTTATTTTTGACTTGATTTACCAACATCCACAATTAAGGTGATGTCTGGGTTTTTGACAGGATTTGTATTTGTGCCTGGACTGTCCTGTAAACAGACAAGGGATCTTCAACGTATACATGCTGTTATGATCTGCACACGAGACCTCCTTTTCATCGTCCGTCTTCAATGGGATCAGTTATCGTCAATCGACCTACCTGGACCAGGGTGGTGGATTTTGCTCGAAAAAATCGATAAACTAATTGTTTCAACCGTCGACGGTGCCCGAACCCATTACCTTTTGGTTGAGAGGCCAACATCTTGCCTATGCTCGAACCCACTACCTTTTGGTTGAGAGTCAACA
>JAXRKP010000422.1:75000-82500 GCA_037039925.1 Doris montereyensis
AGACAGATAAAAAGAGAGAGACAGAAAGAGGGACAGAGACGACATAGAGACAAAAACAGAGACAGAGACAGACAGGGACAGAGACAGAGACAGAGACAGAGACAGAGTCAGAGACATACACGCAGAAACACACAGACAAAGAGAGAGAGAGAGAGAGAGAGAGAGAGAGAGAGAGAGAGAGAGAGAGAGAGAGAGAGAGAGAGAGAGAGAGAGAGAGAGAGAGAGAAGAGAGAGAGAGAGAGAGAGAGACAGACAGACAGACAGACAGACAGACAGACAGACAGAGACAGACAGAAACAGAGTCAGAGACAGAAATAGAGACGAAATAGAGACAAACAGACAGGCAGACAGGCAGACAGACAGAGGTCTAAAGAGACAACAACGGAGACAAAGACAGACAGAAACCGAGACAGACACAGAGATAGAGAAAAATACATAAATTGAAAAGCAAATTATAAACAGACAGACTGAAACAGATTGTTTTTCGAGAAAATGTTGGTCTTTTGCCGGCACATAACAGATTGTAGGGATTTTTAATTTGATGTCTTGATTTCAGACATTGGGTGGGAATGATGATTTTACTTTCGGGATTGTGATAGATCAAAATGCCTTCAGTCTTTCAGTCTCACATGACCCAAATTAATAAGCAGTGGATTGATTTGGCCCGGGCAGTGGACGGGTAAGCACCTGTACGGAGAGTAGATGATCCCGCCCTCCACGAGTCTCCTGCGGCCTTGCAGGTGGGTCTTGGCCGACCAATGGCTAAGGGAGTTAACCCTGACAGAAAACAAGGTGGCAGCCCAACCATCTACCTAGGGTACAGTGGGCTAATCCCTGCTTATCCGAAACCGAACAGATTCAGAGAAATAAATATAATACAACTGGCTTGATCTATCGAAGATGAACTTGGAAACGAAAACGGACTGTGATTTTTGGAACACGGAACGTTAGGACAATCAATGGAAAAAAAGTTAGAATTAGTTGAAGAAATGGAAAAATTCAAAGTAGATATTTTGGCCATTACAGGAATAAAGAAAAACGGACAAGCAATAGAAAATGAGGACTGAATCATATTTTAATCTTCTCAGGAGTAGATGTCAAAGATAGAGTTAGAGTAGGAGTAGGCCTCCTAGTGCATAAAAGTCATGACAAGCTACGAAAGCTGTAAATTTATAAGCCCACGGCAATTAGAGGTAAATATTGAACCAAAAGGACGAGAAATTAAACTATTAATAGCTTATGACCCAAACAAAGACGCAACTAAAGAAGAAAAAGATATCTTCGAAATCGATTTACAAATAGCTGCAGAGAATCTTAAATTCAAACATGAACTAATGCTTTTAGAAGATTTAAACGCAAGAGTAGGCAACAATGTACAAACGTCAAGAAGAGTAATAGGTAAAGAAGGAGAGACAACAACTTCTCCAATTAGAGAGAGACTAACAGATTTTTGCCTAAAGAATAACATGAAAATAGCCAACACCTTTTTCCTCACAAAGCTATCCACAAATATATAGAAGAGTAAATGATGACAAGTGTGAAAAGTCAATTATAGACTACATAATAGTTAGCAACTCCCTTTTTTTTTACAGTACATTGGATGCAAGAGTAAACAGAGGGCTGAAATATGTAGTGATCATAACTTAGTGATTGTCAAAATGAGATTACTGACTGAAGAAAACAAACAGAAAAGGAAAGACAAGAAAGCTAATAAACTCAAAATAGAGGAATTAAATATGCCTGTAGTAAAACAGGTATATCAATCTAGGATAACAAGATTTATCAGTGAAAGACAGATGGATCTGAATGATAGCACAATAGAAGAAAAGTGGCAAATGTATAAAACAAAACAAAAACACTCCTAAGTTGTACTAAAGAGTTCTGTGGTAGGAAACAAATTAAAGGAGATAGCAAAAGAACATCATGGTGGAATGAAAATGTCAAGACTAAGATCAAAGAAAAGAAGGGTGCCTAGAAGAAATAGTTGCAAACAAAGAGACCAGAGGATAGGGTTTATTACGTGAATAAAAGAACTATCACCAAAAGAGGAAGCTAGGAAAGCAAAACAGGAACAGTGGGAAGAGTTTGGACAAAGACTTCAAGAAAATTATCAAGGAAATCAAAAGCTGCTCTTGGAGGGGGGGCAATGAACAGCATGAGAAAGACCAAAGCATGCCCAATACGACAAATTAAGAATGCCAAAGGAGAAATAATGAAATCATGGACACATGGAGAAAGCATTTTCACCAATTACATAATCCCTCCAGAACGTATGAAACAAGGAGTAAAGATCAATTAGTAAGAGTAACAAGTAATCCAGAGGAGACAGCTGAAGAGTATATATTTCAATGGAAGAAATCCAAACAGTTATAAGAAAAGTGAAATTAGGAAAAGCCACAGGAGCAGAGCAAGTTTATCCAGAAATTATTAAAAACCAAAGGAGAGAGGCAGACAAACTACTACATGCAATATGCCAACAATCATGGAAGTCCAAACATGTGCCAGACGACTGGAATAAAGGAACGGTAGTACCAATACATAAGAAATGATCAACTATGGAATGCTAAACCTATAGAGAGATTTCACTACTTAGCGTTCCAGGAAAAGTATATGCCATGATACTGGAAATGAGATTAAGGAAAAGAGTAGAGGATCAAATTCAAGAGCATCAGAGTGGATTTAGATCAGGAAGAATGTACAAGTTCACATATTTACAATTAGACAAATAATAGAAATATTCCTTGAGAGAAACATTGACTTGCACCTGTGTTTTATTGACTTAGAAAAGGCATTTGACACTGTGAGAAGGGACGATACTATAGCATTCCTTAAAAAAGACAATGTAGAACAAAATTTAATAGAAACTATTAAAAGTTTTTACCATAAACCAACATGTGCATTAAGAGTAGCTGGAAACATATCTAAAGAATTTGATGGTGATATGGGAGTAAGACAGGGTTGTAATCCTAAATCCTCTTTTGTTTATCACATTTATGGATTCAGTCGCTAAGGCATCCTCAAAAATAAAGAAATTGAATGCAGGTATGTGGAAGCTCAAAGCAGTAAATTTATCAATGCTTTCATTTGCCGGTGATTTAGTTCTGTTTGGAAAATCAGAAAATGACCTTCAGTCGAATATCAACATTATGAACAATGAGAGTAAATGCAAAGAAAACCAAAACAATGCTAGTAACTAGGGAAGCTAAAACACAAAATCTTAAAATTAGCAGGAAGAATTTAGGACAAGTTCAAAGCAACAATTACCTAGGAGTAATGATATATCAGAGGGAAAACTAAGAGGAGAAATCAGCCAGAGAATCCAAACGGCAAATGCAATATATAACCATCTAGGAAAGGCATTTGTAGGAAAGCAAGAATTGTCAACAAAAACCAAAATGGCAGTATACAACACAGTTTATTGTCCTACTCTCCTCTGTGGCAGTGAAACCTGGACCTTAGACAGTAGAGGATACCGTAGAGTACAAGCAGCTGAAAAGAATATCTGAGAAGAGTATTAGGGAAAATTACAAGAGACAAAATCAGAAACACAACAATAAGAGATCAAACCAAAGCAGATGGCATAAAAACTAAGATAAAAACAAACCAAAGATGGTTAACAGAATGTATGACAATAGAATAGCTAAATCAGTATACAGTGCTAAAGCCCAAGGTAAAAGACCAAAAAAGCAGACCTCGGAGAAAGTAGGAAGAAAATGTAAAAGAGGCATTGAAGCATAGAAATTTAACTTTTTTGGAAGGAAACAGAAAATGCCAGGATAAGGCATCTGAACCTATACACTGAAATGTAGAATTGGAACTAATAAAGAAAGAAGGGTTAATTTGGCTTTCGTGGGGATTATTATAGATCAAAATGCGTTCAATCTGTCAGTCTCACATGACCCAAATGAATAGGCAGTGGGTTAATTTGAGTTTCGTGTGTTCTGAAGCGGAGAACTATGTAATTAAAAAACTTAAAAGACAAATCAATATTGCTCTCTATATATTATGGCATCTCCCAATCATTGCATATTATATCTAAAGTAAGAAAAAAGGTTGAGATTTTTTTACACACGATCAAAAGTCGGGGTGCAGAGTTGTTTTTCCCTCTGAATATCCGCGACTCAAAAGCAAAATATTAAAATGGATAGATCTAGTCTGTAATATATATATATACATATATATATATATATATATATATATATATATATATATATATATATATATATATATATATATATGTGTGTGTGTGTGTGTGTGTATGTGAAGCGGTAAGCACGGTGTATATTATGAGATGTCAATATATAGAATACTGTTATAACTTCAAAACGTTTCTATTAATTATGTTCATATTCGCAGGAGACATTGACAAATGTATGTGATTATTATTATATTTAATTATGTTGTAAATGACTGTCTATTTTTTGAGGACATGCGTATTATATCTAATAAACCAGCCAATATCATAACATGTGGCTACATCATAACCATAGGTGTTTATAATTATAATTGCATGTATGTCATACATAGGCTAGATTCGCTTCGTGTTCTTTTTTTGCACTGTGTTATCTCAATTGGAAAGCGTTAATCAGTGGTGTAGTTAGGTGTAGGCTATAAAGGCTTTGCTCCATCTTTAAAAATGATATGATTAGAAGCTGAATGAAAAAGTTATTATTTTTAATTAATATTGTAACTTTCAGCTTTCGTTCCGAAAACATTGCGCTAGGCTTAGATCTCCAGGCCTAGCTCTACATACGTATGCAAATAGCCAATAGAAACGTCTAACACACATATGCAAATAGAAACTAGAAACTAGTCTAACACACATATGCAAATAGCCAATCGATAGAAACTAGTCTAACACACATATGCAAATAGCCAATCGATAGAAACTAGTCTAACACACATATGCAAATAGCCAATCGATAGAAACTAGTCTAACACACATATGCAAATAGCCAATCGATAGAAACTAGTCTAAGTACTACCAAACATTTAGATCGAGCCAATAATAGGAAAGGAGGCTATAACGTATAATGCGTCAAGCCTTTTACCCACAATGCTTTCCATGACAACAACGATGCTGAATAATTCTTAATTCTGTTTGAGATTTTCAATTTAGTTCAACACGTTGATGAAAGTACACACATAGCTGGGCATATCCTTGATTTAGTAATGACACACAAAAATGATGACCCATCGATTACGTCCCTGGTAGTTTCCAATCCACATTTCTCTGATCACCACTGTGTATCTTTCACTTTGGCATTACCCAAAGCTATGCCAGCAAAGAAGACCATTAAATATAGAAAAACGAAAAATATCAACTTGAATGACCTAAAATCGTCAATTTTAGAAGCTCATATCAACGAGAAGATCAAACCCATTGAAAGTGTTCCGACCAAGTGAAAGTTTTCAATTACGAAAGTAGTAAAACCAATGAGTCGTTTGCCTCCATTAAAGTGGCACCATTACCATAAGACCCAACTGCCGATGGTACACTGACGACATTCGAAATACTAAGCAAGAACTGACGCGTGCGGAACGAAAATTGTCGAAATCAAAATCAGACAGTAGCAAGAAACATTACACAGCCACCCGTAATAAAGTGAACAAAATGCTGACTGACGCCAAACAAAGACACATTAAGAACTCTATATATCAGAATAAGGGTAATACCAAAGAGCTTTTAAAATAACAGCTCGCCTGCTCATTCCTTATGTTCCCAGTATTGTTAAAGATTCAACGAAAATGTGTGAAACTTTAACAATTTCTTTATTGATAAGGTAGCTAAAATTAGAGACCACCTTAATCATCAAAATCCATTTACTTTATGTATCGATTCTGAGAATTATAATCCTGGACCTAGCTCTGCTCTCTCGGAATTCGAGCCAACATCACCAAAGGGAATTGAAAATTGAATCAATAAAATGCCATCTAAAACTTGTGATCCTGAATCCATAGCAACCTGCCATCTCAACCATCGTAAACAACAGCCTTCATAATGGCATATTTTCATCTTCACTAAAATACGCTAGTGTGACCCCTATCATTGAAAAAAAAACCATCGTTGAATAAGGACGAACTCAAGAATTATAGACCAATCTCTAATCTGCCAGCCTTGTCCAAGATCTTTGAGAAAATTGTTAACCGCCGTCTTACGCAACACATCGATAGCAACAAAATGTCTACACATTTCCAATCTGCGAACAGAAAACACCACAGTACGGAAACATCGCAATGCCATCATTAGGATGATCGAAAACAAGGCATGTGTCCTGCTCGATTTGTTAGATCTGAGCGCCGCATTTGACACTATCGACAATGGAATCTTGCTATCACGATTGCAACACCAATTTGGAATCAACGAGACTGCCCTGAAATGGTTCGATACCTACCTTCGGTATTGATTGACTCTTCGAGATCATCGCCTATAAAACTTCAACATGGTGTTCCCCAATGGTCTATCCTCGGACCAGTTCTCTTTACTCTCTACCCCACTCCATTAGCTGACATAATTGAGAGGCATAACATCAAATATCATCTATATGCAGACGACACTCAACTATACATAAAAAAAAACCTGAGCACCAGCAAGCATGCATCATCCATTCAGACACTTCAGGATTGCACCACAAACATACAGACTTGGATGACAGAAAACAGACTTAGATTACATGGAGATAAAACATATATAATTGTCTTTGGAACGCGTACATCGCTTAAAATTGTTAATGCATGCAATGTAAATATTTGTAATTCACATATTGAAATTTCCAATGCTGTTAAGAATTTAGGCTTTCTTCCTGATCCTCCCCTCACAATGGAGAAGCAAATTAATAAAATATGTCAAAAATCTATGTCGCATCTTAAGAATATTAGCGGAATCAAATATTTTATTGATGAGGATACTGCTAAACTTTTGATAAATGCCTTTGCAATCAGTAGATTGGATTACTGCAACTCCCTCGTATCTGGTATGTTTACAAAACATCTATCTAAGCTTCAAAAGATACAAAATTATGCAGCCAGAACTATTGCTCTTAAAACGAAATCTGATCACATTACCAATGTACTTAAAGACCTCCATTGGTTGCCAGTCAGAGAGAATTGACTTTAAGGTCCTTTGCATGACTTATAAATATTTAAAGAATCTAGCTCCGCCCCGCCCCTTATCTAGACGAGCTTTTAACTCCCTATTTTAAACCTAGTCTTGAGGTCTAATAATAGTAACTATCTTTGTATACCCCGTACATCGAGTCGTTTTGGTGAGAAAGCTTTTTCTGTGTGTGCACCTCAACTGTGGAATGGTCTGGACGAATGTTGTAGGAACTCCATATCCCTTGAATCGTTCAGGATGTCTCTTAAAACCCACCTTTTTAGAAGGGCATATAATTCTTAGCGTCTTTTTAAGCCTTTAATGATCGTTGTTTTTGTTAGGATAGCTTATATTTATAATGAATCGTTTGATTATGTCTATGTGCATTATATATCTCGTGTCTC
>JAXRKP010000422.1:90000-115000 GCA_037039925.1 Doris montereyensis
GGTTTTCTGCGCCATCAACGTCAACTTTGTTGTGTTGGGTTAATATAGCGCCATCAGCATCAACTTTGTTGTTGGGTTAATATAAGGCCTGGCCACACCAGTACTGCCCACAACGCTTTACGTTGAAAGCTTGCGCTTTGTTTTCATAATAAATGAGCACACACATTATCCATAGCGGGTACTGCACAACAGGCTTTGACTGTCAGTCCATTCTACTACTACTACTACTACTACTACTACTACTATTACTACTACTTCTACTACTACTACTTCTACTACTACTACTACTACTACTACTACTACTACTACTACTACTACTACTACTACTACTACTACTACTACTACTACTATTATTATTACTACTGCCACCTCGTCTAACAATGGACAAGCGTCTTGATTCACTGTCAGTCCATTCTACTACTACTACTACTACTATATCCATATGATATTTCACACTACGTTAAGTTTCTCAAGGCAACTCAATATCCATATTTCAGACTACATTAAGTTTCTCAAGGCAACTTAATATCCATATATTTCAGACTACGTTATGTTTTTCAAAGCACCTCAATATCCATATATTTCAGACTACGTTATGTTTTTCAAAGCACCTCAATATCCATATATTTCAGACTACGTTATGTTTTTCAAAGCACCTCAATATCCATATATTTCAGACTACGTTAAGTTTTTCAAGGCACCTCAATATCCATATATTTCAGACTACGTTAAGTTTCTCAAGGCAACTCAATATCCATATATTTCAGACAACATTACGTTTCTCAAGGCAACTCAATATCCATATATTTCAGATTACGTTATGTTTTTTAAGGCACCTCAATATCCATATATTTCAGACTACGTTAAGTTTTTCAAGGCAACGAATATCCATATATTTCAGACTACGTTAAGTTTTTCAAGGCAACTTAATATCCAGATATTTCAGACTGCGTTAAGTTTTTCAAGGCAACTTAATATCCATATATTTCAGACTACGTTATGTTTTTCAAAGCAACTCAAAATCCATATATTTCAGACTATGTTATGTTTTTTAAGGCAACTCAATATCCATATATTTCAGACTACGTTATGTTTTTCAAGGCACCTCAATATCCAGATATTCCAGACTACGTTATGTTTTTCAAGGCACCTCAATATCCATATATTTCAGACAACGTTATGTTTTTGAAGGCAACTCAATATCCATATGATATTTCACACTACGTTAAGTTTTTCAAGGCGCCTCAATATCCATATATTGCAGACTACGTTATGTTTTTCAAGGCAACTCAATATCCAGATATTTCAGACTATGTTATGTTTTTCAAGGCACTTCAATATCCATATATTTCAGACTACGTTATGTTTTTCAAGGCAACTCAATATCCATATGATATTTCACACTACGTTAAGTTTTTCAAGGCACCTCAATATCCATATATTTCAGACTACGTTATGTTTTTCAAGGCAACTCAATATCCATATATTTCAGACTACGTTATGTTTCTCAAGGCAACTCAATATCCAGATATTTCACGCTACGTTAAGTTTTTCAAGGCAACTCAATATCCATATATTTCACACTACGTTAAGTTTTTCAAGGCACCTCAATATCCATAAGATGTTTCACACTACGTTATGTTTTTCAAGGCACCTCAATATCCAGATATTTCACACTACGTTAATTTTTTCAAGGCACCTCAATATCCAGATATTTCACACTACGTTAATTTTTTCAAGGCACCTCAATATCCATATGATATTTCACACTACATGATGCTTCGTGTCTTGTCAATCATTCTGTGTCAGATTGATGTCTTGTCAATCGTACTGGGTCAATTTAATGTCCTGTCAATCACCCTGTGTCAGTTCAGTATCTTGTCAATCATCCTGTGTCAGGTTAGTGTCTTATCAATCATCCTGTGGCAGTTTAGTGTCTTGTCTATCATCCTATGTCAGATTACTGTCTTATCAATCATCCTATGTCAGTTTAGTGTCTTGTCAATCATCCTGTGTCAGATTGGTGTCTTGTCTATCATCCTGTGTCAGTTTACTGTCTTGTCAATCGCCCTGTGTCAGTTTAGTGTTTTGTCTATCATTCTGTGTCAGATTGCTGTCTTCTCACTTATCCTTAGTCAGTTTTGTGGCTTGTCTATCACCCTGGGTCAGATTAGTGTCTTGTCTATCACCCTGGGTCAGATTGGTGTCTTGTCTATCACCCTGGGTCAGATTGGTGTCTTGTCTATCATCTTGTGTCAGATTACTGTCTTGTCAATCATCCTGTGTCAGTTTTGCTGTCTTGTCAATCATCCTTTATCAGATTACTGTCTTGTCTATCATCCTGTGTCAGTTTAGTTTCTTGTTTGCATCCTGCGTCAGAGTAGTGTCTTTTTAATCATCATTTGTCAGTTTACTGTATTATCAATCATCATGTGTCACATTACTGTCTTGTCTATCATCATGTGTCAGATTAGTGTCTTGTCTATCATCCTGTGTCAGATAATGTCTTGTCTATCACCCTGTGTCATTTTAGTGTCTTGTCTATCATCCTGTGTCAGATTAATGTCTTGTCTATCATCCTGTGTCAGATTAGTGTCTTGTCTATCATCCTGTGTCAGATTAGTGTCTTGTCTATCATCCTGTGTCAGATTTGTGTCTTGTCTATCATCCTGTGTCAGATTTGTGTCTTGTCTATCATCCTGTGTCAGTTTAGTGTCTTGTCTATCATCCTGTGTCAGTTTAGTGTCTTGTCTATCATCTGTGTCAGATTGTGTCAGATCATTGTGTCAGATTAGTGTCTTGTCTTCATCCTGTGTCTAATGTCTTGTCTATCATCCTGTGTCAGTTTAGTGTCTTGTCTATCATCCTGTGTCAGATTAGTGTCTTGTCTATCATCCTGTGTCATTTTAGTGTCTTGTCTATCATCCTGTGTCAGATTAGTGTCTTGTCTATCATCCTGTGTCAGATTAGTGTCTTGTCTATCATCCTGTGTCATCATCCTGTGTCAGATTAGTGTCTTGTCTATCATCCTGTGTCAGATTAATGTCTTGTCTATCATCCTGTGTCAGATTAGTGTCTTGTCTATCATCCTGTGTCAGATTTGTCTTGTCTATCATCCTGTGTCAGATTAGTGTCTTGTCTATCATCCTGTGTCAGATTAGTGTCTTGTCTATCAAGATTAGTGTCTGTCTATCATCCTGTGTCAGATTGGTGTCTTGTCCATCCTGTGTCAGTTTATGTCTTGTCTTGTCAGATTAGTGTCTTGTCATCATCCTGTGTCAGATTTTGTCTTATCAATCACCCTGTGTCAGTTTTGTCTATCACCCTGTGTCAGTTTAGTGTCTTGTCTATCATCCTGTGTCAGTTTAGTGTCTTGTCTATCACCCTGTGTCTGTGTCATCCTGTGTCAGTTTAGTGTTTTGTCTATCATCCTGTGTCAGTTTAGTTTCTTGTTTAGTCAGTTTTGTCTTGTCTACCATCCTGTGTCAGATTGGTGTCTTGTCTATCATACTGTGTCAGTTTAGTGTCTTGTCTATCACCATGTGTCAGTTTAGTGTCTTGTCTATCATCCTGTGTCAGATTGGTGTCTTGTCAATCATCCTGTGTCAGTTTAGTGTCTTGTCTATTACCCTGTGTCAGTTTAGTGTCTTGTCTATCATCCTGTGTCAGATTGGTGTCTTGTCTATCATACTGTGTCAGTTTAGTGTCTTGTCTATCACCCTGTGTCAGTTTAGTGTCTTGTCTATCATCCTGTGTCAGATTGGTGTCTTGTCTATCATACTGTGTCAGATTGGTGTCTTGTCAATCATCCTGTGTCAGTTTAGTGTCTTGTCTATCATCCTGTGTCAGATTGGTATCTTGTCAATCATCCTGTGTCAGATCTTGTCTATCATCCTGTGTCAGATTGGTATCTTGTCAATCATCCTGTGTCAGATTTGTGTCTTGTCTATCATCCTGTGTCAGATTGGTGTCTTGTCAATTATCCTGTGTCAGATTGATGTCTTGTCTATCATACTGTGTCAGATTGGTGTCTTGTCTATCATCCTGTGTCAGATTACTGTCTTGTCTATCATCTTGTGTCAGATTTGTGTCTTGTCAATTATCCTGTGTCAGATTGATTTCTTGTCAATTATCATGTGTCAGATTGGTGTCTTGTCAATCATCCTATGTCAGATTGGTGTCTTGTCTATCATGATGTGTCAGATTAGTGTCTTGTCTATTATCCTGTGTCGGGTTAGTGTCTTGTCTCTCATCCTGAGTCAGATTGGTGTCTTGTCTATCATCCTGTGTCAGATTGGTGTCTTGTCTATCATCCTGTGTCAGATTGGTGTCTTGTCTATCATCCACCTTGATAGTATCAGCTAGTCCTAACTGGCATTTTTTGAAATTTCAGATAAGTTGTTTACTCTCTTCCCTTATTGCATCCATAAATTTGTAATTCATATATACATTTCGCACCTTCAGTGTAAATTTTTGCCTTGATTGATACTTCCTATCATTCATTCTCTATCATTTCATCTTTCTAGACCCAGTGAGATATAGATCTAGTCTGATATTTATCCTATTTTTTTTCGTTCTTGTTTCCCATACGTCTCTCTCTCTTTCTTTCTTCCCTGCCTTTTCTCTCTCTCTGTCTCTGTCTCTCTCTCTCTCAATTTCTCTCCTTCTCTCTATCTCCTTCTCACCTTTTATTACTTACTTATTTTCATTTTTTTTATTTCATTC
Organism: Doris montereyensis; assembly: GCA_037039925.1. Lineage (NCBI taxonomy): Eukaryota > Metazoa > Mollusca > Gastropoda > Nudibranchia > Dorididae > Doris > Doris montereyensis. The sequence continues at coordinate 94,726 of JAXRKP010000422.1, forward strand.
TAGATCTGAACTTTCCACTTTCGCTCATTCCGCACCCCCCCCTCTGCTACGTTTCTTATCATCACTGTCTTTTTCTTTCTTTCTTTCTCCTTTACGTTTTCTCTTGTGACATCATATTGTGTGATGCCGGAGGTATTACTTAGATCTAGACGTAGATTCTAGATATTTCTCGTTTGTTATCTGACCAAGGGTTGTACCCGAAACATCACGTGTTTGTTCTGTCTTTATTAGTGGAGTTGTCACTTATTCTCACATTTCGCCTTTGACTTCACTCCACTGTGGCTCCTTCCTATTATACAGTAGTAACAACAATAACCACAAAAAAAAGAAAAATAGTCCTCGAACTGAGTGACAAGCATTTGTGTATAATCATCATTGATAACTTTTTATTATGAGTAATCTGAGCAAAGACAGGGAAAATTACCATACACAATAGGACTATGGGGTGAGATACCATTTAAAATAGCCATATCATTTTGTCCTTTTGGGTGACAAGGTTATTTCTTCCATTGCTGAAATTGAACTCAGAAAAAGTTAATTGCAGAAGGAAATATCCAACAGTAGCTCATACAATTTTTTAATTATAAAGTCAATCTTTTAAACTGAAAATGGTATATGCTTAAAAATTATAACATGCCGGTAAAAGTGTTTATAAATCAATTATTAAAAATATTGAGTTGTTTCAAAAGGCAGGAAAATATCATTAAATGTCATATTGCTGAAATTTTCCCCATCCACCACATCTGGTGATCTCAATCTCAGGGTGAATTAAGAGGGAACAGCAAGGTGAAAGATAAGTAAAAGAGTAAAAATAAAAGGAAAGAAGTAGGACCTACCACTACCACCAACCGCCCACTTAAATAAATATCAGGAAATGAAGATCCACACAGACTTATGCACATGCTAGACAAACACATTCATTCACTCACACCATAAACACTGATAACTGCTGCACAAAAACAAAGACAGTTGCTGTATAGATGATGTAAATAGACCATACCATTAATACCAATATTGACTAAATTACATGTCCTAGGCTAAATGCTGGTTTGGAGGGATTGACATAAAAATAAAAGTAACGCTCAGGTCATAACAACACATCACCTCCTGCCCAAAACGCATAAAAAAAAACAACACACACAGTGCACACACTCACACACACGTGTGTGCAAACTATTGAAAAACTAAGCACTGTAAATTAAACACATTTCAATCCTCCTCATAATTGCAATGCATAATAATAATATGTGAAAGTTAAGAAGTAAATAACTATATATACATACAATTTGACAAATATCTTTAACTTTAACACTAACAGTAACACACATTATTTTCATGAATGTTTCACTATTCTTTTCACAATGACGATTCTCTTTCAAATATCATAAAATTAGCATAGAATAAACAAATTGCATTGAAATGTCATTTCAATTAGTTTTGACAACTCACAGTCACACTATAGTAAAAGCAGCACAAAAAGGCGACGAGACAATCATAGAAAAATGAACGACTTGTAAATGATACGTTGAGTACGGCAAAAGACAGAGTAGAGATCACTTCCTTTTTGAGGTTGTGTTGGTTTTCTTTACAATTAGTTTTTTGTTTTGAGCTGTTTGTTTGGGGTTTTTTGTGTTTTTCTGCACGCTCGTTCAGATAAAAAAAGGACGCGCAATGACGGATGTGCGTTGACGGATACGTGTCAGAATGTCTAAAATCTCTTTTTATCATCGATGTCTGTAATATCACCGAGCTACAATTGACGTACTTGCGATTTTTATACGTTCGTCCGTCTTTTCACGTTTACCGCTGCAATAAAAAATTTCAACGCCATCGTCCGTCAAGTCAGTGCGACGTGTCACCTCAGGGGCTTCCCACCGGTACAACCGGTCTGGATGGCTGGACTGGGCAAATCTTTAACTGACCATACCGAAGCAGGGAAGGGTCGTAGATAAAATCTGATTACAATACATATATTTAAAATCAAGGCGACCATCGAGCAGAATTCGCTTTTTCTCGATAATCAATACTAAAAAAATAACTTTTTATTGTCTTCGATTAAATAAATTTTAATAGTATGATGATAGTTGACTGCATAGTTAGATTTTAAAAATGAGTGTGTAGTTGTCATTTGAAACAGCTGCAATAGACTACTAGTACGCATTCGGTAAAAAAGTCACAAACTCTACATCATGGACACTATGGAATGTGATTTTCTCATTAATGCTGTGTATAAAAGATCTGGACTCTATGGCAAGACAAACAAATTGTATTTCTAATAGACTCCCTCCTCATCTTCCTCCTCCTCATCATCATCTTGTAATTGGTCGGGGTTTTTTTCAATGGAGGGCAAAATCAAGTGAAGCAATGTGTCTCCGGTCTCATACGAATATATGCCATACACTTTTCTACGTCTGCAAGTACTTGCGGTAGTAGATGATGATATTCTCCAAACAACAATCGCTGGGAACAAATGGGATAAACCCAAAATATTCTTCCTCTTCTTCTTCTCTTTTCATTTCGTCGTTTTAGCCATAACAATACCAGCAACTTTGCTTTGGTATCCATGTTGATTACTTGACTACACGGACGAGCGATTCTTTTCTGTGTGGATGCATTTAGTTGTCCTTCATTGCACGTCTGTCATCGCACGTCCGTCATCGCGTCCTTCTTTTTGGTCTGAACGAGTCCTAACAGTGAGCATTTTTGAGAAAGAAAGCTCAAGAACTGAAACAATGTGGCCACATCAAATGACATGAAGGTCCAAGAAGGATGATTTTGGATTTGTTTGTTTGGTTAATTGAAATTTACCCTGTCCACCATTGTGGTGATCTCAGGATGAATGAAAAGGAAACAGCAAGATTAAAGACATGAAACTAATGAAAGAGTAAAAAGAAAGAAGTAGGACCTATCAGTAGAACTCGCCAGCCACCCGCAATGAATTTGGGGAAGATGGGAGAAAGGTAAACACGAAGCAGGAAGAATGGCACAGGACAGAGAGACATTAAGAGGTGCCGTCAGCATTGATAAGGTAGTGGCGTTCTTATCCAATATAACCAATGGGGCAATCATCTGATCGCCCAAGGACCCATAACTAACCCCGAAGCCAGCTTAGGCCATAAGCGATTTTGTCCCCATTCCAAGGGCTCTCTCGGAGCTCAAACGACCCACTTCCCATTCCAAGGGCTCTCTCGGAGCTCAAACGACCCATTTCCCATTCCAAGGGCTCTCTCGGAGCTCAAATGACCCACGTCCCATTCCAAGGGCTCTCTCGGAGCTCAAACGACCCACTTTCCATTAAAAGAAGAAGAAAGAAGCAGAGGCGCTGTCAGAATGCAACATCTTCTGGTGTATGCAGTTGATGATGATGATGATAAATAATGTCATAAAATATACAAACATGCAATAAAAAAAACATTCTCACAGAAGCACAATGCAAAAACCATCTTCCAATTCAATCAAGACTTTCAACTTAAGACCGTCAGATTGTTTTTTCAAACAGTCATGATGACAACTCCAGCATTACTTTAAAAATATACTGTATGCATTTGCAGTTGAAGAACGTTCAAAATTTTGCAAAGAAATAATATACGAATAAAGCGACATTTACAACAGGTGTAAAGTGATGCTAAATCAAGCATTACATATATAACATAATACAAAGGAGCCATAGTGCTGTGTTTTACATCAATTTATGAAACGCCGTAAATCCAACAAACTCACTCATCTTCGACCTTCCCGAATTATATGACCATTCGATCTACACCGGTTCATGCGACCATTCTGTGATCGCATCAACCACTTCCTCACATGCACCTCACCTTGACACTAACGCGGCCGCTTACAGTGTGCCTCCACACCAGCTCTCTGCTAATAATCTGCTTGTTCGCATTCCACCCAATCTCCCATTCAGTCAACCTGAGCGATCTGTTTTGGAAGAGAGTCTTAAATTTGTTCCCTTACACTACAGTCGTCGTTTGATAGATACCAAATCCGTTCTGTGTTGGAAAACTTCTTTCATCGACTCCGTCTCCGTTACTACTTCCAAGACACTGACTTCAATTCCTCCACGGACTCTACATTTTTTCCTTCTATACTCATTAAATCCATCTGGACACCCCGACAGGTCAATCCACTGCACTTGACCTTTTTATTCAAAAAGGTTACTGAAGATTTTGACAAGACCACTTTTAAACCCCTCCACCACTCCAACCTTTCTGCCACCGAAAGACAAGCCTTATTGGATTTACGTCACCGCACGGACATTGTTATAAAACTGGCGGACAAAGGCGGTGCTGTGGTCGTATGGGACAAGCAACTACACATCCAAGAAGCTGAACGTCAACTCACCGGCACAGACAACAAGTTCTATACCTCCCGTCCCTCCGATAACACGTTTGCTAACAATGATAAAGTAGCCAAAAAGAAAATGTTTTAATAATAATATTAAACAAATTTAAAATATAACAAATCTTATGGTCAGTGTAGCATGTCAAGTTTTCTAGGCGTAGTTTCATTTCCACATCACACCTATACTGTCACTGTCACCAGTCTCAACATATACAAATTTAAAAAACCCAAATGAGTATAAAAGTAAAGCTGGTAAGTTCTTTGTTCTGGTAAGCAAAATATAGCAGCTGCCTTTTTGTTTTTGTGTTTCTCTTGTAACAACTCTTGGTCACATCTATGTTGCAGAGGCGTTTAAACTGATGAAGTGTATGACCTCCACTTTAAGACGTACAAATAACAGAAATAACTCTTTGAGTTTAAACTGATGAAGTGTATGACCTCCACTTTAAGACATACAAATAACAGAAATAACTCTTTGAGTTTAAACTGATGAAGTGCATCACTTCCAGCTTAAGACGTACAAATAACAGAAATAACTCTTTGAGTTTAAACTGATGAAGTGCATCATCTCCACTTTAAGACATACAAATAACAGAAATAACTCTTTGAGTTTAAACTGATGAAGTGCATCATCTCCACTTTAAGACGTACAAATAACAGAAATAACTCTTTGAGTTTAAACTGATGAAGTGCATCATCTCCACTTTAAGACATACAAATAACAGAAATAACTCTTTGAGTTTAAACTGATGAAGTGCATCATCTCCACTTTAAGACGTACAAATAACAGAAATAACTCTTTGAGTTTAAACTGATGAAGTGCATCACCTTCAGCTTAAGACGTACAAATAACAGAAATAACTCTTTGAGTTTAAACTGATGAAGTGCATCACATCATCTCCACTTTAAGACGTACAAATAACAGAAATAACTCTTTGAGTTTAAACTGATGAAGTGCATCACATCATCTCCACTTTAAGACATACAAATAACAGAAATAACTCTTTGAGTTTAAACTGATGAAGTGCATCACATCATCTCCACTTTAAGACGTACAAATAACAGAAATAACTCTTTGAGTTTAAACTGATGAAGTGTATGACCTTCAGCTTAAGACGTACAAATAACAGAAATAACTCTTTGAGTTTAAACTGATGAAGTGTATGACCTTCAGCTTAAGACGTACAAATAACAGAAATAACTCTTTGAGTTTAAACTGATGAAGTGTATGACCTTCAGCTTTAAGACGTACAAATAACAGAAATAACTCTTTGAGTTTAAACTGATGAAGTGCATCACCTCCACTTTAAGACGTACAAATAACAGAAATAACTCTTTGAGTTTAAACTGATGAAGTGCACCACCTTCAGCTTAAGACGTACAAATAACAGAAATAACTCTTTGAGTTTAAACTGATGAAGTGCATCACCTCCACTTTAAGACGTACAAATAACAGAAATAACTCTTTGAGTTTAAACTGATGAAGTGCACCACCTTCAGCTTAAGACGTACAAATAACAGAAATAACTCTTTGAGTTTAAACTGATGAAGTGCATCACCTCCGCCTCAAGACGTACAAATAACAGAAATAACTCTTTGAGTGCCAATTGCCAATGTATCCGTGCCTCTGTTAGCTTGATCTGTGCCAAACGTTGATACGTTGTATATGCCAATGTGTCGCTTGTGAGCGTTTCCCTAACAACTTCTCTTTCCTCCTAGATCAATAATGCTAAAGTTGAGAGGAAACTCTACAAATTTCTTCACAAATACATCACCAGAAAATGCACTGAGGCCGAGTGGTAAGGCTGCTAGCCTTGGGATCATGAGGTCCCAAATTCGAATCCTGGTAAAGCTAGGCCCTGCGTTGTGTTCCTTAGGAAATACACCTTACACGCATTTCGCACTCCATCCAGGTACAAATGGGTACAAGCACAAGCACTAGCTTGGGAGTACAAATCTGCATCACACTGGCATCCGGTCCATCACAGGATGGAATTATTTTCATCCGTTCCCTTTGAGCCATGGAAACCGGGATAGACTCCGCCTCTATAGGCTGTAATGCCCTCGAAGCAACTTGAAGGAACATCAGTAGAATCTGTCAAATTTCTTCACTCATAATGGCAACAATTATCTATCTTATATAGTAGGAATGTACAGATCGTTTGTGGAATACATTAAATAAAAATTACACTGATGCAAATACTATAACAGTTTTCTACTGCTTCCACTACTGCACTACAATTGCTATACTACTTCTACTACTACTACTACTGTTACTAGTACCGATAAAAATAATAATAATATTACACCAACAAATGACAAAATTTCCAGTCATCGGATAAATCTTAAATAACAACAATGACCAATCATTGCTTTATTCTAGACAGCAGATCATTCATTTGCAAGCTCAATGAAGTCAAAAACTCAACTCAACAGGGATACACGGATTGCACATATGGTTATTATTATTATATGGGTTTCTATTGGTTCATGTGCCATGGATTCCTAACTAGACGAAGCATAGAGGCTTCCTAATGTTAAAAAAGTTGGGGGGTTGGGGGGGGGGAAGTCGTTACTAAGTTTAGACTTACACGATTTGCAACTTTGACGTCGATGTGAATTTTTAGTCACTAGCGAACAAAAAAGACAATGAAGAGTTCTGTTGAATTTAAAACTGCAAACTACTCATTCAACATCAAAACCCACTTCCACACACGGTACATGAAGGTCAGGAAGTTCACATGAATTCCTGAAAGAACAAAGAATACCTGAGACATGTCCAATCTATAAAACAAAACAAAACAACCCATTACGTGTATACGATAATACGGGACGTTTCTGTGTTGGTCGGGAGGAGTCTCCCGTGCTTTGCAGTACAGTTGGCAGCTGTGAGTCAGATTACTGATGTTCATAATTTTTAACAAAAAACTTTCTTTGCTCAGAAAAGAAGCAGAGAACATAGGCTCCCATATAAACTATTTCAGTCAGGCAATATGCCGCTGTCGTTGACCTCTGATGTTGTTGTCGTTGTCTTCACTTCCGATGTGGCGCCCCTTTGATCAATTACATTGAAATCCTGTGTTGTTGTCGTTGTCTTCACTTCCGATGTGGCGCCCCTTTGATCAATTGAAATCATGTTGAGGACAGCAACGGTCGGCACCGTCTCTTCAGTCAAATTACCAGAAGACACACCGTTGTCTGTGACAGTGACAGCAAGATCTGTGGAGCTGCCACCCTGATAAGAGCTAGTAGAAGGCATTGTTACTACTGATATCCTTTCATCTTCTGGATGTGGAGGAAGTTTCAGTGCAAACAGAACCGCAATCCCTGGCTTCCGCGCGGTCCCGCTCCTTCACTTGACCACTACAAAGACTGGGCTGGTCCTGAAAGCGACTTTCGTCAAACTTTGGTGCTTTGAAAGCTTGAGGAACCACATGAGCCTCAGTTTGAGTTTTTTTCATTGACGCTCCTCCGCCGGTAGGGGTACAAATAGTATTAGTCGTCTCATCCAGATTCTTACTATTGCAGCCCGTGGCTCCTTGGTCGAAACCTGGTGGATGACCTTCCGTCACATCCGCAAGTTGCGTGCCGCTAGAGAAATACGCTCTGGTAAATGGCTCAAAGTGGCTATGCTCTCAATTCCTTCAGACGTTCCATTGATGCCGTCTAGTCCCCGATTTACTTCAGCCGAATCGATTTCTGCTTGGGCTGATAGGTCACTAAGTTTGGACGGAATATTTGGCCTTTTAGGACTTTGGTTGTGACTGATGTCATTTGACAGCGTGGATGAGTTTGGAAAAGCATGTTCCACAACATGTTCTCCACAACATGACGCCGTAGCTGCATTGCATGTAGGTTCAAGATTATCATTGTCACCATGACCTTGCATTTGTTTTAATTCGATTGAATCAATTGCAATCTTGCCGGAAAGGTCATCCCTGCGAGAAGAACCTTGTCCTGGACAACGAGCTGAGCTGTCTCCATGTTCATTGCCTGTGGATGAGTTTGCTAAAGAATTGTGAGAACCTTGCATCCTACTATTGCTAAGGGAGTGCATAGAGTCTCATTAATATCATTGTCAGTGCTCCCACCAAGATCCTGGTTTGATTTGTCGGGACTGTTTACACTCAGATCTAAGGACTCACTTGCATGGGGAGACGTAGGCATTAGAGAGTGACTTGAACTTTCCCATGTCTCATCCGTGCTGGATGAAGTGCACGGAACACTGTCAGTGATATCCGTGCTGGATGAAGCGCACGGAACACTGCCAGTGATATCCACGTTTGATGAAGTGCACGGAACGCGTTGTCAGCAATATTCGTGCTGGATGATGAGGTGCACTGAACGTTGTCAGCGATATCCGTGCTGTATGATGAGGTGCATGGAACGTTATTAGCAATATCCATGCTGGATGATGAAGAGCATGGATCATTGACAGCGATATCCGTGCTGGATGATGAACAGCATGGATCGTTGACAGCGATATCCTTGCTGGATGATGAAGCAGTACTCGACGATGCTGCCACATTTTCGTTAGCGTCACTGATTGCACCAAACGACGTGAGACGGAAGAGCATCCTGAATTCTCTCACGTTGCACGTGCCGTGGTTGAGCATTTCCACCGACCGCAGGCAGAGATGAGTCAATTTCACCGCTGGCATTCCCCGAGGCTGAGGGACCTCTTCTTCATTGTCATCCGGGCATGGCTGCTCAATAAGCGATGTGATGTCTCCGACTGTGAGCTCAAGGTTCTCAGACTTCTCTGTGGCTCCTCTTTTTAGAATTACGCAAAGTCTGTACCATGTCGTATATTTTTTCTTCAATTGTGCCCCTTACCAAGAAGCGATGAATTTTGGTTTGCCTGAAAAACAACAAGAAAAAAGAGAAGAAATAAAACAATAAATAAATAAAACACGGTACTGTCAAAGACATTAAATATTTGGACACTGTGTTTCAATGCTTCATTTAAGATTCTAGTTATTTGGACACTGTGTTTCAATGCTTCATTTAAGATTCTAGTTATTTGGACACTGTGTTTCAATGCTTCATTTAAGATTCTAGTTATTTGGACACTGTGTTTCAATGCTTCATTTAAGATTCTAGTTATTTGGACACTGTGTTTCAATGCTTCATTTAAGATTCTAGTTATTTGGACACTGTGTTTCAATGCTTCATTTAAGATTCTAGTTATTTGGACACTGTGTTTCAATGCTTCATTTAAGATTCTAGTTATTTGGACACTGTGTTTCAATGCTTCATTTAAGATTCTAGTTATTTGGACACTGTGTTTCAATGCTTCATTTAAGATTCTAGTTATTTGGACACTGTGTTTCAATGCTTCATTTAAGATTCTAGTTATTTGACATTGACACTGTGTTTCAATGCTTCATTTAAGATTCTAGTTATTTGGACACTGTGTTTCAAAATGCTTCATTTAAGATTCTAGTTATTTGGACACTGTGTTTCAATGCTTTATTTAAGATTCTAGTTATTTGGACACTGTGTTTCAATGCTTCATTTAAGATTCTATATTTGGATCTGTCAAACAAACATGCCTTTGACGTTGGCCCAAGAAGACGTTCATACTTTTCCTTGTCATGGTGGCTCTGATTCTGTCCTTATCATCATCATCATAACCTTGTTAACCCTTTGAACCCTACCGCCCAGTACACTTTTCCCGATACTGCTTCCTTACTGCCCCAAACTAGGCCTGGCCATTACTCCAGCCCTTACTCCAGCCCTTACTCCAGCCATTACTCCAGCCACTACTCCAGCCCTTACTCCAGCCATTACTCCAGCCACTATTCCAGCCATTACTCCAACCATTACTCCAGCCATTACTCGATACCTACAAACACAAGGCTTTAAGGTGTTTTATTCGAATCTGACCATGGTCTCAAAACCAGAGGTGATGAATAGTAACTCCCGTTTTCATACCAACTGACGATGTAACTACTAACTACTTTACCTTGACGAGACCAGAGATTGAGAGTGAGGGGTAGTGGCACTGTAGTGATGGAAGGCTAATTTATGTCTTTTCAACCGTTCCCTTGCCATTACCCCTCTCCCAATCCTCCCCCACACACACACACACTACAGCCTTTGCAGCACCTCATTCCTTTCTTTACACGCTGAACATGAGCCTTGCTAAGTTTCAGCACGGAGGTGCTCTCCCTCACCACCACCCTCCCCTTCTACCACAGCACGGAGGTCACAAGCTCTCCTCACCACCACCTCCCTTCTATCACAGCACGGAGGTCACAAGCTCTCCTCACCACCACCCTCCCCTTCTATCACAGCACGGAGGTCACAAGCTCTCCTCACCACCACCCTCCCCTTCTATCACAGCACGGAGGTCACAAGCTCTCCTCACCACCACCCTCCTTCTATCACAGCACGGAGGTCACAAGCACTCCCTCACCACCACCCTTCTATCACAGCACGGAGGTCTAAGCTCTCCTCACCACCACCCTCCCCTTCTATCACAGCACGGAGGTCACAAGCACTCCCTCACCACCACCCTCCCTTCTATCACAGCACGGAGGTCACAAGCTCTCCCTCACCACCACCCTCCCCTTCTATCACAGCACGGAGGTCACAAGCTCTCCCTCACCACCACCCTCCCCTTCTATCACAGCACGGAGGTCACAAGCTCTCCCTCACCACCACCCTCCCCTTCTATCACAGCACGGAGGTCACAAGCTCTCCTCACTCACCACCTCCCCTCTATCACAGCACGGAGGTCACAAGCTCTCCTCACCACCCTCCTCCCGCAACCAAGGCCCAAGGCTTAGACTCTTCATATTCGCAGCGTGGAAGGCGTGAGGCGGTTACGTGGCATTCGTAAGTGAGGACTCAAATAACACGACTCTTAGAAGACGGTAGTTGGTATCAACGAGTAGAAAAGCAAGCCTTGCCCAGGCCTTGCACAAACCTCAACTTCCCTGACTTGGATGGACACGCATGAATGAAACAATCAAAGCCTTATGTGCTGTGTGTTTTTTCTGTCTGCCCTCATGCACTATCATGCCCCGTCTCAGTCAAAATAAGGGGGTGTACCTACGCGCACCACTCGCCAGCGTTTGTGATCGTTGTTCCTGTGTTTATTTAAACTAGTTTTATTATTCATTCTCACAGGCCAATCCCTGTCTGAACATTGCGTTGGCAAGTCAGTACTAAACTTTCTCCTATTATCATATTATCATGCAACTGATTTTAGAGTACAACCTGTATTCCCGTACACACACAATTTGACAAATACATGGAATCCACCGAATTCATGACAAAGTCTTTACCAAGACCCTTGTTTGTATGCCTACTATAATCCTCGAAACACTTATTATTCCACAAACCAATGTAATTTTGTGGTCCCAAAAGAGTTTAGGGTATACTGTACATGTATTTCATTTACCTTCAGTTTATATTCCATAGCTGCCGACGTTTTTAAATTTACAAAAACAGACTGACCATGCAAAATAATTCAACTTGAACCATGGCTCGTAATGTTCCGAAAAACATGGATAATCTAACTTGAAGTAACCCGACCCCCCCCCCCACATTAAGGTAACAATAAAAAATATCGCTGGCCTTTCTGGTGAAATGCGACAGATTTTTGTGAACCTAGAATGGCATCTGCAGATTTCAACCCCAATTTCTATAAGTCTCTGCCGCCAACTTAGGGTTGGTAAAAAAAATACAGCCAAACCTCAAATAACATACTTTTCAAGGTAAATAAAACACAAACTTACAGACTTAAAAGCCAAAACAATACGTTCTTTATACGTTGTATTTTTTACGTGCTGGTTGGCAGCTATAATATTCTGTATTGTTTTACGTTACTACATTTGACACAGAGAAAAAAAAACAGACAGAAAAGTAATACAATCAACGCTGATCTCACTTCGTCTGTCCGATTCTGCAAATCCTAGAAATGGCCTGCGCCTCCTGCTCCAGGTTGAGCTCCGGCTCCACCAGCAAGACGTGGTTGGCCTCCACCAAGTTGAGACCATTGGCCCCGGTGTGCAGGGTAAGCAGCAGCACCCTGATCGACTTGTCTTCTTTGAAGGCAGACAGGTTTTTCTGACACACCACAGAGACACACAAAGAGAGAGGGAGACAAAATTAAGATTATTGTGCTGCTTGGAAAGACAGTCAACTAGAGCAGTTAATCGCAAACACACTGTCAACTGAAAGCTGGCGAACGTAGTTTCAATACTTCTTTACTAGTCTCATCCTTAGACATCTTCAAAAACGCCTCAGGACGCATTGTATAGACAGGCGTTTCATTTAACTTTTATTTCTTCAAGTGTCTTAGTCAAAAGTTTATACATATTGCGTTCTTTGATTCTTAGCATTGAAATTGTAATGCACCCAGAGCCCTCCATTTGGGAGGGTGTATGCGCAATAAAAATGCTTACTTTATTATTATCATTATTAAGCGGCATAATTGTTGCGATTACCCAAAGTTATGAAAAAACAGATTTTGCCGTTGACCCAGGCGACAGATTTCAAAGAGATCACCGACACAAGATTAAAGCCACCCAAACCATGCTTTAGCTAGATCTCTCCTCCCTAGCAAGGAGGCCAAATATCTTGTGATTGTGTATCAGAGTGATCCAATAGCCAGCCGCTAAAAGTCTATAAGCCGTGCTGCATGTCTCCATTGACGAGACGGTGCGAGTGTTTGTGCTGGACTGTTTAGACAACGCGTATGGTTATTCCTTGGGGGTTAAGGGCGGGGTTCAATGACAACGGAGACATACTGTCTCTACGTGACGAGCCGAGATAACGTGACTGTTTGCGCTGGACTGTCCAAAAAATAAGTGTGGGCATTTCTTGGGGACTAGGGGAGGGGCAGGTAAGGCGGCCAGAGCTGTCTAAGTCATCTCTTTACTGTCTGCTAGACCGACAATCAGTATAAGGCTATCACATCGCTACGGTTGTTAGGTAATAACAACGCAGATGTACAATCATCATCATTTAGCAAAGCATGAAATTTTTAAAAAGCTGACCGAAAATCTGAGGCAAGGCGTCGTCGGGGTTGCAATTAGTGACTTTAACTCATACACTACCATTGTCATACGGGTGTGATTAGTGACTTTAACTCTACACTACCAATGTCACATGGGTGTGATTAGTGATTTTAACTCATACACTACCATTGTCACACAGGTGTGATTAGTGATTTTAACTCATACACTACCATTGTCACGGGTGTGATTAGTGACTTTAACTCATACACTACCATTGTCACATGGGTGTGATTAGTGACTTTAACTCATACACTACCATTGTCACATGGGTGTGATTAGTGACTTTAACTCATACACTACCATTGTCATACGGGTGTGATTAGTGACTTTAACTATACACTACCAATGTCACATGGGTGTGATTAGTGACTTTAACTCATACACTACCAATGTCACATGGGTGTGATTAGTGACTTTAACTCATACACTACCATTGTCACACGGGTGTGATTAGTGACTTTAACTCATACACTACCAATGTCACATGGGTGTGATTAGTGACTTTAACTCATACACTACCATTGTCACACGGGTGTGATTAGTGACTTTAACTCATACACTACCATTGTCACACGGGTGTATTAGTGACTTTAACTCATACACTACCATTGTGACATGGGTGTGATTAGTGACTTTAACTCATACACTACCATTGTCACACGGGTGTGATTAGTGACTTTAACTCATACACTACCATTGTCACACAGGTGTGATTAGTGACTTTAACTCATACACTACCATTGTCACACGGGTGTGATTAGTGACTTTAACTCATACACTACCATTGTCACACAGGTGTGATTAGTGACTTTAACTCATACACTACCATTGTCACACGGGTGTGATTAGTGACTTTAACTCATACACTACCATTGTCACACGGGTGTGATTAGTGACTTTAACTCATACACTACCATTGTCACATGGGTGCCATCACGCTACACTTACGCCATAGAACAATTGTCGCACATAACATTGCCGGATCATAACTATAGAAAGATTGTGTATACGGGATTGCGGTAAGGAGCATCTTCTAGCGTTATTATTCTACTTTTGTTTCACACCGGAACGAGCTCTCTAGCGTGGATGGTTGATTTTTTATGATTTTTTACTGCTGGCAGTGCAAGCCTTTGACTAAACCCGTGTTCTTTGCCAACCTGCAACACAACTACCACCGCTAGTACTACAAGTAGATCTACAAGTCAGAAACAGCACAGACTGCGCTGTTGTTGATTAGTTTACCGGCTCATCGTTTTCCAATCATTGTTTTCATCTATTCACTGATGGAAGTAGTGTAGTGTGTGAATGGAGTCTCCACCCAAAAAAAGATTTTAGCTTCTCATTTTCACTTTTCACTCATCCCCACTCAAACAAACTAACGACACATAGTCGATTTTTATTGGTGCCAATATAAAGTTTGATCTCTTATGTCCACTGTCTTTAAAAATGAAGAGAAAATGATAACAAATTTAAAAAGCCGCTGAATTTTTTAAACCACCTTACTTTTTGGGTACCCACGCCATAATCTTGTGTTGGGCCTTGGGTAGTCTATGAGTTAATACAAAACTAATTCTGCTTCCTGGGAAAAGTTGCAATTAAGCCGAATTACGATTAACCAAGTTGCAAAAAACTGTGTAACTGCTGTAGCAAGATTTTCATGGAAAATATGAACAACTATTAGAAGACTGTCAAGAAAATTGTAAGAAGATACCTTTGGAAAACGAAATTAACTTCATCAATGTGATGATTTCAAATGACAAGACGTAAACCCTCAACATTGCAGCTGGCAATGCTCATGATACCTTCTAAGGTTGTAGTGAGCAGGAGTTGATACACAAAGCGACTGATTTCCATTCAATTTGTAATGGTTACAGTTGATATAAAGTGATTGAGTTCAATTCTATTTGTAATGGTTACAGTTGATATAAAGTGATTGAGTTCAATTCTATTTGTAATGGTTACAGTTGATATAAAGTGATTGAGTTCAATTCTATTTGTAATGGTTACAGTTGATACAAAGTAATTGAGTTCAATTCTATTTGTAATGGTTACAGTTGATACAAAGTAATTGAGTTCAATTCTATTTGTAATGGTTACAGTTGATATAAAGTGATTTGAGTTCAATTCTACTCGTAATGGTTACAGTTGATATAAAGTGACTGAGTTACGTGGGGGACTCTGTAGCAAGGTATTGTGGGTTCAAGCCGTGGCTGTTGAAGAATTTTCTCTTTTTTTGGGGGAGTAAAATCTACCCCCTGGTCATGGTAAGTGGATCAATCAATACCTAGTCCCATCGGAGACGGACGATAAAAAGGAGGTGCCATGTGCAGATCACAACACTCTGTGTATGTTAAAGATCCCTTGGCTGTTTACATGGCAGTCCGGGCAAAATTTAAAATCCTACCAAAACCCACATCATCATCGAAAGTGTGAAAGCTGCGAAGTTCCCCAGGGATCCCTTGGCAGTCACATCATCAATACTACCAAAACCCACGATATGACCCTAGTTGTCGATGTGGGTAAATTCAAATCAAATCAAATTACACAAAAATAAACACATCACTTACTTTAATTCACAGGAACTGATGAATTGGAGAGGGAAAAAATGTATTTTCATGAAATTTCAGATTTCTCATTCAATTTCCTTAGCATTAAACATTTACATTGCATTTAGCTTTTATTTGTCCTCTACAACAATTGCACCGATGTCAGTAAAAGCCAAGGAATTACCTGGAAAGTGTGGCTGTCATGAAGAAATCTGTATGGAATGTTGTTTTCAGTTAAGGCCGCCCCAAGAATATCCAAAACAGTTACCCACTGAAACAGGAAGTGAAATTAAAGATTTATAGTAAATTATAGTGTAGGTAATATTGCACGCATTCATAATTACTGGTTCACAAATTTAACAGACCACAAATTAAATACAATTGCTAGTTTTACCTAAAACAAATCATAAATGACAATGTCATAGCAATGTGAAGATTTCTTTCTATATTAACATATTACTTTTCTATATTAACATACAAACTTTCTATATTAACATACTACCTTTCTATATTAACATACAAACTTTCTATATTAACATACTACCTTTCTATATTAACATACAAACTTTCTATATTAACATACTACCTTTCTATATTAACATACAAACTTTCTATATTAACATATTACTTTTCTATATTAACATACTACCTTTTCTATATTAACATACTACTTTTCTATATTAACATATTACTTTTCTATATTAACATACTACCTTTCTATATTAACATATTACCTTTCTATATTAACATATTACTTTTCTATATTAACATACTACCTTTCTATATTAACATACTACCTTTCTATATTAACATACTACCAATCAAACTGAGACAAAATTGTACACTTCAAAAATTTCATATTAACATACTACCAATCAAACTGAGTCAAAATTGTACATTTCAAAATTCCATATCAACATACTACCAATCAAACAGAGACAAAGTTGTACATTTCAAAAATCCATAAATACTATATTTCAAAAATCCATAAATACTACTAAGGGCGGCTACTGTGACATTTTGTTGTAAGAAGTCACACAAACTACATGCTGTCTATTTACTAAAGCCATAACAATGAATGGGCTCCTCAGTTCATGGAAATAATGGCAACCTGCATCCCTTACAGTCAAGCTCCCCCCCCCCCACCCCCCTCCCCTCCTCTCCCACTCAAAATACCAAGGCCCCTTTAGACAGACAGATAAGACAGATTATATATATATATATATATATATATATATATATATATATATATATATATATATATATATAGAGAGAGAGAGAGAGAGAGAGAGAGAGAGAGAGAGAGAGAGAGAGAGAGAGAGAGAGAGAGAGAGAGAGAGAGAGAGAAAGAGAGAAAGAGAAGAAAGAGGGAGGGAGGGAGAGGAGGGAGGGAGAGAGAGAGAGAGAGAGAGAGAGAGAGAGAGAGAGAGAGAGAGAGAGAAGAGAAAGAGAGAGGGAAAGGGAGAGGGAGAGAAAGAGAGGGAGATGGACTAATAAAAATTAGACTATAAAATGATAACACAATCACGTCTTCGATAGTCCAAATGCCATTCCAGCGATTTGTCAGGATTATTGAACTATAGACTTTCGAGACGTGACTGTACTAATGATTCCAAATGGAACAGTGGGTGCGCAACAAGGAAAATTTAGATATCGAGCATGACACACACGCATGACACACACGCATGACACATACGCATGACACACACGCATGACACACACGCATGACACACACGCATGACACACACACATGACACACGCATGACACACACACACACACGCATGACACACATGCATGACACACACGCATGACACACACGCATGACACACACGCATGACACGCACACACGCATGACATGATGACACTTACGCATGACACACACGCATGACACACACACACAATGACACACACGCATGACACACACGCATGACACACGCATGACACACACACCGTTGAGAACACGAGTGACTTTGCAGTGACATCCTCCATCCAAATCTTGATGAGACACTCCACCACGGCCTGTATCTTGGTCGAATGACTTCCCTGAAATAGAACCAGTGATTGGACAACATTTGAACGTCAGGTAATCGGTTATTGGTAAATATAGTTTTGAATAAGATGGACACAGTGGCAGGTTGTCAGTAAGTTAAGGAATGTAAAGACAAAAAAAGCAAAGTTTGAGAAATATTGTATTACTCATTTCTGACTTGTAATGGTATAAAGGTTTTGAGAGAGAAAAGAAAATCAAAACAACGGAACAGGAAGTCGAATATCACAACGCATGTATTAATATAACCATTAGAGGAGATACAAAGTCACTGATGAAGAGAGAGAGTTTAAATACAAAATTTAGTTGGAATAAGATTGATAAAAATCAATGATTTCCCTTCCGGTTACTTCCACGATGTGGGGAGAAGTAAAATCTAAGTAAATGCTTTCTTTCTTTCTTTCTTTCTTTCTTTCTTTCTGTATCAGTTCCCATTCTACCTCCCAGTGTATGAGTTTTGATGCTTGAAATGATCTTCCTCCAGGCTACTCTGTCCTGACATTTTCTGTTTCTTCCTGTGAAGATTAAATTTCTTTGTATTAGCTCCTCTTTTTATTATCTTCTTCCCACTTTCTCCAAGGTATCCCTTTTTGGTCTTTTACCATGGGTTTTAGCATTAAACACTGATTTAGGTATTCTTTTACCATTCATTCATAAGTAAATGCGCAAGGATGAGTTTTTTTCTGGACTTACTTTGACGTCAACCTGTTGATCCTTCTTCCTGGTCGTCACGTAGGCTATTTCCTTGACAGACATCAGATTGCGACACAACGGACATCTCAGCCGTTGCTCGTGGTGAATGGTGTAGCCAATCAGATTGCGGTCCATCAGTATTCGCACGCACCTCAAGCAAAAGCAATGGCCACACAACATGACGCTCCACTGCGTACAAAGTTTTTTATTTTTATTTGGGGAGGGCAGAAAAACTGACTATTTAGAATACAAAGTTTGGAGGTTTGAATGCATATATATATATATATATATACATTGTGAGACTCAATACAAGTCTGGTGTATGTAAAACATACTTTTTAAAAAGAATCGTGATGCCCCTCCACCATCATCAACCAGCCTATATGTATACGCTTATATATGTGTGTATGAATTTATGTATGTGTGTTATGTATGTATGTATGTATCAAATGTATGTATGTATCAAATGTATGTATGTATGTATATAGATGTGTATGTATATATGTTGATTTGTATGTATGTACATTACATATATACACACATACGATTGTATGTCAGTTATGTATGTATGTATGTTATTCTTTTAACATATCATACCATTGCATTTAAAATCTGCTTTTGTAAAGCGCCTGGAGCTTGCCTTCAACTTGAAGGCCAAGGTCTGGCCCCATAGAAATGCTCAACATTGTTATTTTTGTCATTATCATCATTAGCATTGTTGTTATCATAAAGTCTCAAAAGGCGTACGTAGAGGACAGGGGACATATGAAAAAGAAATCCATAATACCTCAACACCGAATTCCGACTGGCAAATTGGACAAAGCTCTGGATTGTGATCCTCGCCTTCCTGGCTCTAGAAAACGATGAGAACACGAAAACAAAATCAAAATCAAAATCAAAATCAAACTTTAGTCACACACAAGCCACGGTTGTACATAATGAATGGCATAGTGTGTAAAGGATAACTATTTCAACATGCACCTGTCTTGACTATATTGCTGATAGAACCTCTAACGCAACTAATTTATTCCGGCATGGACAACTTGCGACAAAGTTATTATAAATCCTATCTCTGATGACAAAGTTTCATAAATCTGATGACAAAGTTTCATAAATCATATCTCTGATTAAAAATTTCCTTCACCATATATGAAACGATATATTAAAGATCTGATTCAAAACAATTGGGAGGGGCTAAATTTTTATAAAACCAATTCTTTCATTGATCAATAATCCATAAACAAACTTGTTTGGTACTTGACATTAAACACAAGCTAATGTTTCCTATAAGGACAACTTCAACCTGACATGGCAAGCCTTCTTTAAGCCAGCTTGTTTTCTATGACACAACGTGCTGTTTCCAAAATTGGCATGCCCCTTTCAAGAAAGAGAATTCTTTCGCAGGAAGGCAAGATTTTATGGAAAAACCGTTCACAAGCAGGTTTCCATGAAGTTTACCGTGTCCACCATATTCAGTGATCTAGAGATGAATTCGAGGAAACAGAAAGATGAAAGGAAGAAATGCATTCGAAAAAGTGAAAGGAAAGAAGTAGGACCTACTAGCAGTAGAACTTTTCAATTTGCAACATGTGTTTGGTGTGAATTTGTTA
>JAXRKP010000422.1:120000-177500 GCA_037039925.1 Doris montereyensis
GGATGTACAAGGTCCTATGGGATGTACAACGTCCTATGGGATGTACAACGTCTATGGGATGTGCAACATCCTATAGGAGGCACAACATCCTATGGGATGTGCAATATCTATGGGATGTGCAACGTCCGTGGGATGTGCAGCGTCTATGGGATGTACAACTTCCTATGGGATGTGCCAAGCGTCTATGGGATGTACAACGTCCTATGGGATGTACAACGTCCGTGGGATGTACAACGCCCTATGGGATGTACAACGTCTATGGGATGTACAGCGTCTATGGGATGTGCAACGTCCTATGGGATGTACAGCTTCCTATGGGATGTGCAACGTCCTATGGGATGTACAACGTCCTATGGGATGTACAACGCCCTGGGATGTGCAACGTCTATGGGATGTACAACATCCTATGGGATGCAACGCCCTGGGATGTACAATGTCTATGGGATGTATAACGTCCTATGGGATGTACAACGTCCTATGGGATGTACGCCTATGCGGATGTCCTACGGGATGTACAACGTCTATGTGATGTACAACGTCCTATGGGATGAACAACGTCCTATGGGATGTGCAACGTCCTATGGGATGTACAACGTCCTATGTGATGTGCAGTTGATGATGATGATGTGATATATACATGTGAACAGACTTTAGTACCAATTCTAAGTTCATAAATGATGGCATCTGCACCTTACATCAAACACCTAAATGCAAATGGCAGAAAACCTTTATTCACTTTGGTATAAGGCCCCATATAAATAAACTTCATTTTTTTTATTAATTATTATTGCTAAATAATTTTCTTGTAGTTTTAACTTAAAGAAATCTTTCAGTTTTCTTCTCTCTCTCTCTCTCTCTCTCTCTCTCTCTCTCTCTCTCTCTCTCTCTCTCTCTCTCTCTTTCTCTCTCTCTCTCTCTCTCTCTCTCTCTCTCTCTCTCTCTCTCTCCCTCCCTCCCTCCCTCCCCTCCCCTCCCTCCCTCCCTCCCTCCCTCCCTCCCTCCCTCCCTCCCTCCCTCTCCTCCCTCCCTCCCTCCCTCCCTCCCTCTCTCCCTCCCTCTCCCTCCCTCCCTCCTCCCTCTCTCTCTCTCTCTCTCTCTCTCTCTCTCTCTCTCTCTCTCTCTCTCTCTCTCTCTCTCTCTCTCTCTCTCTCTCTCTCTCTCTCTACTTTTTTCTACATTGGGAAACATGAAAATTACATCACCCACCAAAATGGAGCTTGAAGAAAGAGAGGATGCTTTTGAGGGCCTTCTCCACCTCACTGTCAGCCCAAGTGCCCTGCCGCTTTTTGTGTTGACATGGTACGCCATGGCACTTTCATTTTCAGTCACCGTCACGCTCCCCTGTGAACCCGTACACATCAAACACACAAAGTTAAGCAATAGTCAATATATCCAAATGGCTATAGGAGTAGAACGTATCTTTTTTACTAGCAGTTACCAGTGAATCAGTTAGTTATAGTCAATTCAAATTGGTTACAGTCGAACAATAAATCAGTTACCAGTGAATCAAAGTTAGTTATAGTCAATAAATTACATGAACAACTAATCCCTTTATACTAGCTGTTACCAGTGAATCAAAGTTAGTTATAGTCAATAAATCAAATTGGTTACAGGAGAACAACTAATCCCCTTTATACTAGCTGTTACCAGTGAATCAAAGTTAGTTATAGTCAATAAATCAAATTGGTTACAGGAGAACAACTTATCCCCTTTATACTAGCAGTTACCAGTGAATCGAACAAACTTCAGAGAATTTTTTAGGTTTACATAGATAACATAAACTTGAAAAGGAAATATACCGGTATATTTTTTATTATGTACTTTAACTCTTAAAAGCCGAAATTTTATTTTCGGTCCAAAATATTGACGAATGAGGCATCACGAAAATGTTAACTCTTAAAAGCCTGAATGGCGCTGACAGTGTTCAGCAGGCATTGACGCTCAGACGGGCTGACACTGTTAGCAACACTATAGTATTGATTCGTTAAAGCTCGTACTTAGAGAGAGAAAAAGCAATACACTATAGTAACGTGACAGCGGAATTCCGGCTTTGGAGAGCTAATGAACGTCGGCGATTCAGCGTCAATATTTTTATCACATAAAACTGTGTTGTTCTCACCTTTCCACAAACATGAACAGTTTGGATTCATACTCATTGAAGAGCTCGTCTACTTTACAAAATGGACATCTGAAAAAAGAGGACAGGATAAATATAATACTGGCAAGGTATAAGGAACCATCTTTGTCTTTATTAGTTTATTTTCTACGTTTTACCAATCGTTAACCGTCTTTTACAACATCTATTTCAACACAGGTGGCAAGTAAAAGAATTGATCATATTGAGTAAGTAAAGTTAAGTTCCTTCATGACCCGTCCGGCCCATAGAGCCAGAGCTTACCCCGGTCTCTATACCGTGAGGCAGAAGAGGTGATAATAATCCCATCCTGAACAGGACGCTAGTCTGACACAGGTTTTTACTCCCCAAGCTGATGTTGCTACACATTTTGCACCCGAGTCAAGCGGGCAAAATGTGTGTTTAGTGGACAGTGGAATGAGTAGGATGAGTATTGTTTGTTTATTCTTATGTTATTGTTTGTTGTTGCTGTTGTTATGGACAAAGGGGTTTGAGGCAGGAGTGGAAATGGGTTGGGTTGTTATTTGTTTGGGGTTTTAATGTTAAAAAACTGTTTTTATTATCTTAACATCCAATCTTCCAAATGAGCCAATTTACCGTTCAGGAACTTTCTCGATAGGGCGTAGGCAACACAAAGCTGCTTCCTGTACCAGTTCAGGCGTTGTGTTTTTAGACAGCAGCTCCAACTCTGTTGTGAGAGTCACTCTTGCTTTGTTGAGAGTTTGGAGGTGGGAGTCCACCACATACAGCAAGGCATCAGTGCTCCTGAATCTGTAGATGGAAAATAATGAATTGTGTTTTTGATTCACGCCCCTATATATTAATAGTATTTGTATTATTTGCTATTAAAATCAGGACGACATAGCTCTATCGTAATTTTCTTCATCAAGGGTTCCTCTTTGAACATAAAGTTGGTAAACAACTGGCACCTCTAGTCTCATACTCATAGCTTATAGGCTACATGTGCAGTGTAGCCGTATAAATTTATAGTGTTTTATAGTATAACCCGCTCACAACACACTCATGGGGTGTGCAGTAGTATAGCCAGATCACAACACACTCATGGGGTGTAGCAGTAGTATAGCCAGATCACAACCACTCATGGGGTGTACAGTAGTATAGCCAGATACACTCATGGGTGTAGCAGTAGTATAGCCCACTCACAACACACTCATGGGGTGTAGCAGTAGTATAGCCAGATCCAGTAGTATAACCAGATACCTCATGGGGTGTAGCAGTAGTATAACCTCACAACACACTCATGGGGTGTAGCAGTGCCAGATCACAACACACTCATGGGGTGTAGTAGCCAGATCACAACACACTCATGGGGTGTAGCAGTAGTATAGCCAGATCACAACACACTCATGGGGTGTAGCAGTAGTATAGCCCACTCTCACAACACATTCATGGGGTGTAGCAGTAGTATAGCCACAACACTCCTTGGGGTGATCACAACACACTCATGGGGTGTAGCAGTAGTATAGCCCAGATCACAACACACTCATGGGGTGTAGCAGTAGTATAACCAGATCACAACACACTCATGGGGTGTGGCAACTAGTATAAGCCAGATCACAACACACTCATGGGGTGTAGCAGTAGTATAGCCAGATCACAACACACTCATGGGGTGTAGCAGTAAGTATAACCAGATCACTCATGGGTGTAGCAGTAGTATAGCCAGATCACAACACACTCATGGGGTGTAGCAGTAGTATAGCCCACTCACAACACACTCATGGTGTAGCAGTAGTATAGCCCAGATCACAACACACTCATGGGGTGTAGCAGTAGTATAACCACTAGCAGATC
Source organism: Doris montereyensis (assembly GCA_037039925.1). Taxonomy (NCBI): domain Eukaryota; kingdom Metazoa; phylum Mollusca; class Gastropoda; order Nudibranchia; family Dorididae; genus Doris; species Doris montereyensis. Next base: position 123,950 of record JAXRKP010000422.1, read on the forward strand.
TGTACACCAGCAGTAGGTATAACCAGATCACAACACACTCATGGGGTGTAGCAATATTATAACCAGATCACAACACACTCATGGGGTGTAGCAGTAGTATAACCCACTCACAACACACTAATGGGGTGTAGCAGTAGTATAACCCACTCACAACACACTCATGGGGTGTAGCAGTAGTATAGCCCACTTACAACACACTCAGTGGCAGGCCCAGATCACAACACACTCATGAGGTGTAGGTATTATAGCCAGATCACAACACACTCATGAGGGTGTAGCAGTAGTATAGCCAGATCACAACACACTCATGGGGTGTAGCAGTAGTATAGCCAGATCACAACACACTCAACAGTAGTATAACCAGATCACAACACACTCATGGGGTGTAGCAGTAGTATAACAAGCAGTAGTATAACCAGATCACAACACACTCATGGGGTGTAGCAGTAGTATAACCAGATCACAACACACTCATGGGGTGTAGCAGTAGTATAGCCAGATCACAACACACTCATGGGGTGTAGCAGTAGTATAACCCACTCACAACACACTCATGGGGTGTAGCAGTAGTATATAGCCAGATCACAACACACTCATGGGGTGTAGCAGTAGTATAGCACTCACTCACAACAACACTCATGGGGTGTAGCAGTAGTATATAGCCCAGATCACAACACACTAATGGGGTGTAGCAGTAGTATAACCCACTCACAACACACTCATGGGGTGTAGCAGTAGTATAGCCAGATCACAACACACTCATGGGGTGTAGCAGTAGTATAGCCAGATCACAACACACTCATGGTGTAGTATAACCCACTCACAACACACACTCAGTAGCAGTAGCCAGATCACAACACACTCATGGGGTGTAGCAGTAGTATAGCCAGATCACAACACACTCATGGGGTGTAGCAGTAGTATAGCCAGATCACAACACACTCATGGGGTGTAGCAGTAGTATAACCAGACTCACAACACACTCATGGGGTGTAGCAGTAGTATAGCCAGATCACAACACATTCATGGGGTGTAGCAGTAGTATAGCCAGATCACAACACACTCATGGGGTGTAGCAGTATTTTCAACCACTCACAACACACTATAGCCAGATCACAACACACTCATGGGGTGTAGCAGTAGTATAGATCACCCACTCATAACAACACACTCATGTAGTATAACCAGATCACAACACACTCATGGGGTGTAGCAACAGATCACAACACACTCATGGGGTGTAGCAGTAGTATAGCCAGATCACAACACACTCATGGGGTGTAGCAGTAGTATAGCCAGATCACAACACACTCATGGGGTGTAGCAGTAGTCAGCCAGATCACAACACACTCATGGGGTGTAGCAGTGGTATAGCCAGATCACAACACACTCATGAGGTGTAGCAGTAGTATAGCCAGATCACAACACACTCATGGGTGTGGCAGTAAGTAACCAGATCACAACACACTCATGGGGTGTAGCAGTAGTATAGCCCACTCACAACACACTCGTGGGTGTAGCAGTAGTATAGCCAGATCACTTGATGGCGGGCAGCACACACACTGGTAGGGTTCCTAAGCCCGTAGTAAGCCAGATCACAACACACTAATGTGGATCTATGGAACTTACTTATATAATAGACAACATGGGGTGAACAGCTATAAGCCAAACAAAACTAATAAATATAGACAACATTAGGCAGCTATAACCAAACAACACACTCAATAAATATAGACAACATTAGCAAGTCGCTATCAGCCAAACAAAACTAATAAATATAGACAACATTGAACGCTATAAGCCAGATCACAAAACTAATGGGGTGTAGACAACATTGAATGCTATAAGAAACAAAACTAATAAATATAGACAACATTGGAACGCTATAAGCCAAACAAAACTAATAAATATAGACTATGTTGAACACCATAAAACAACACAAAACAAGTAAATATAACACACTCATGGGGTGTAGCAGTAGTATAGCCAAACAACACACTCATGGGGTGTAGCAGTGTTATAGCCAGATCACAACACAATGGGGTGTAATAAATATAGACAATGGGGTTGAACACCATAAGCCAAACAAAACTAATAAAGATCACAACACACCTACTGCCATAAAACTGGGGTGTAGCAGTAGTATAGCCAGATCACAACACACTCATGGGGCCAGTATAACCCACTCACAACACACTCATGGGGTGTAGCAGTAGATGGGGTGTAATAAATCACAACACACTCATGGGGGTGAACAGTACTATAGCCAGATCACAACACTCTCATGGGGTGTAGCAGTAGTATAGCCAGATCACAACACACTCATGGGGTGTAGCAATCTCACACAACACACTCTGGGGTGTAGCAGTAGTATAGCCAGATATTAACAATGGGGTGTAGCAGTAGAAACACACAACATGCCCATGGGGTGTAGCAGTAGTATAGCCAGATCACAAACACACCATGGGGTATAGCCAGATCAGTAGTATAACAACACACACTCATGGGGTGTAGCAGTAGTAGCTGCATGGGTGTAGCAGTAGACTCACAACACACTCATGGGGTGTCAGTAGTATACCCACTCACAACACACTATAGCCAGAACTCCACAATGGGGTGTCTAGCCAGATCACAACACACTCATGGGGTGTAGCAGTTAGCCAGATCACAACACACTCTGTAGCAGAGACAGCGCAAGATGGGGTGTGCTAGTATAACCAGATATCATAAAAATAGAACTGAGATCACAACACACTCATGGTGTAGCAGTAGTATATCCAGATTCAACACACTCATGGGGTGAGCAAGACAAAGCATTGATCACAACACAATGGGGTGAATCTGTATGGGGTGTAGCAGTAGAAACCTGGGGGTGTAGCAGTAGTATAGCCAGATCCACAACACACTCATGGGGTGTAGCAGTAGTATAACCAGATCACAACACACTCATGGGGTGTAGCAGTAGTATAGCCAGATCCACAAACACTCATGGGGTGTAGCAGTGTATAGCCAGAGAATCATGGGGTGTAGCAGTAGTCACCACTGGAATGAGTAGCAGTAATAGCCAGATCACAACACACTCATGGGGTGTAGCTAGCCAGATCACAACACACTCATGGGGTGTAGCAATATAGACAACACATAGCAGTAGTATAACCAGATCACAACACACTCATGGGGTGTAGCTAGCCAGATCACAACACACTCATGGGTGTAGCAGTTCCTAACAACACACTCAGGGGTGTAAATATAGCATTATAGATCTATAAGCCACTCACAACACACTATGGGGTGTAGCAGTAATATAGCCAGATCACAACACACTCATGGGGTGTAGCAGTAATGCCAGATCACAACACACTCATGGGGTGTAGCAGTAGTATAGCCAGATCAAACAAAAGCAGTAGTATAGCCAGATCACAACACACTCATGGGGTGTAGCATATAGTCAGATCACAACACACTTGAGCAGTAGTATAAGCCAGATATGGGGTGTAGCAGTAGTATAAGCCAGATCACAAACACTCATGGGGTGTAGCAGTAGTAAATCACAACACACTCGTGAGTGAGGGGTGCTTCAGCATGGTGGCATAAGTTCCTAACGGAAATATCTAGATAATGTTATAGATCTATGGAACTTACATAGACAACATTTCATAAGTTCCAAACAAAACTAATAAATATAGACAACATTGAACGCTATGCCAAAACAAAACTAATAAATATAGACAACATTGAACGCTATATCAGCCAAACAAAACTAATAAATATAGACAACATTGCTATAAGCCAAACAAAACTAATAAATATAGACAACATTGAATGCTATAAGCCAAACAAAACTAATAAATATAGACAACATTGAACGCTATAAGCCAAACAAAACTAATAAATATAGACTTGTTGAACACCATAAAACAAACAAAACAAGTAAATATAGACAATGTTGAACACCATAAGCCAAACAAAACTAATAAATATAGACAATGTTGAACACCATAAAGCCAAACAAAACTAATAAATATAGACAATGTTGAACACCATAAGCCAAACAAAACTAATAAATATAGACAATGTTGAACACCATAAGCCAAACAAAACTAATAAATATAGACAATGTTGAACACCATAAGCCAAACAAGACTAATAAATATAGACAATGTTGAACACCATAAGCCAAACAAAACTAATAAATATAGACGTTATAACTTCACGCAAGAAAACTGTAAATCTACTCTATGCATCGACTCACATATTAACAATGGAACCTTCGGCTCTGCTAGTTCTCGACAGGTCATCTTTCACTTTGTCTATCAAGTCACGGTCAATGCTTCTCTGGATACAGAACTCCACAATGTCTGCCCACCAGTCTTGAGCATTGTTAAAGTCATCTGTGAAAACACAGCGCAAGACAGGTGAATATGATCATAAAAATAGAACACGAATGTTGATTCAAAATATGACAAGACAAAGCATTGAAATGGAATCTGTATGGAGGAGGAAACCAGGGCAGGCCACGGGACACTTTGAGAGACGGAGTCTAGAAAAGGACTGGAAGAGAATGGGTGTCAACTGGAATGAGCTAAGAAAGATCTGCTTGGAGGACAGATGTAAATCTCTTGTCTGTGGCCTATAGCCTGGTAGGGTGAAAAGCTTTGAAGTGAAGATAATGAAAATGTTGATTTGGTGAGGAAAAGACAAATGATTACAAACAAAATCAACATATGTCATGTCTTGTCATTTGATCGTAAAATGTCAAAATCTAAATGTTTCAATGGTGCCTTTACATTTTCTGGCCCTGCTGTCTGGAACTCCTCTGTCACTTCATACATGAAATTCCAAATCATTCGACTTTTTCAAAAGATCATTGCAAACAGAACTTTTCTTGCTTTACAGTCAATATACTAAGTTGAATGCGTGATTGCTATAGCTTGTGTGTGTTTTGTTTTGTCTTTTTGATGTAATATTAATTATCTGTTATTATCTAGGTATGTAATATTAATTATCTGTTATTATCTAGGTTATTATGTATTATTAATTATCTGTTATTATCTAGGTATGTATTATTAATTATCTGTTATTATCTATGTATTATTAATTATCTGTTATTATGTATTATTAATTATCTGTTATTATCTAGGTATGTATTATTAATTATCTGTTATTATCTAGGTATGTATTATTAATTATCTGTTATTATCTAGTATTATTAATTATGTTATTATCTAGAGCATCATTGGCTCCCTGCTTGAACCATAATGTTCCATGTCACACTGTCATTGTAAAGCGCCTTTGAGCATATTTTTATGGATATTGGCACTATATAAATTATGAATTATTAATCATTATTATTATTATTATTATTATTATTATTATTATTATTATTATTATTATTATTATTATATGGAAAGAAAAAAATGCCATCTTTGTACTGTATGCTTTAAAACCAAAATAATTGTTCAAAAACCCAAACTGGAGTAAATTTTACAGCTTTTACAACATAATTGCTTTATTACAAGATAATCTATGATATTTAAAGAGTAACCATATTAATTTTGACCCTCTATACCATATCAGGAAAGTTGAGAATAGAATCTGTCTTTTAATTCTCTTCCCTACGTCTAGCCGCAATCCTTGACTCCCACCATTCGTATGGGCTTGACTTCCAGCCGCAACAATCAGCTTGATAAATCTACTTTCTAATCCAATCCCTTCATCCAGATTTTTATTCAGTGACCTCAGACTGCTTCCGGGTTAAGTCTAAGAGCGTCCGTTAAAATTCAATCTGTTTACAAGGTTTAGAGCAAATCTTTCTGTCAATTTTTTTGTTTGTTTGTTTATATCTTTTTCTTGAAAATGGGCGTGTCCAGGCATAACCAATCAGGGACTCTAGGTCAAGTAGGGAAAGAGTTTAGATCGTAATGATATATCATTATAACACATGCTGAATTCAAACACATTGACATAAAAATATATATTTAAGCAACAAAGCAATAATAAAGACGTAATAAAGTATTTGAATTTGAACCTGAATTTGAAATTGTAAAACCATGGAATTGATTTTCTTTTCTTTGTAATATTTGATTGATATCATACAACCTTTCTAAAGCTGCCACGTGTAACAATTTAGTCCTGAGTGTAATAAACCTGACAACTTTACATTCAAAATATCTTGCCTTCACCTGACCAAAACACCTGACAAAACACCTGACAAAACAATGTTTTTCCGTCATTGGCTGTTATGTGTCACCAGATCATTCAATGTGATAAAGATTGTGGGTATCAAACAAAACTATTTTGGATGTAGTTGTCATTGGTTATAGGTTTTACATCGTTTGGTGTGATTTCTTTACAGTTCTGCGCAATAAAAGTGACCAATTTTTTTATATCAGACATCCTGTATGTACAATAAAAATGAAAAAACAACTTTACACTTCGGTTGATGTCCTCAATGGAGTCTTTGGTCTGTTGCAAGGTTCCCTCTGCCGCTGTCGTTTTTGATCAAAGCTTTGTTCATGTATTTCTTCTTCAGACTTTCACACTACAATAGCAACAACAACAAAAAGGAAGTGAAAAGGAGAGCAACCATTACAATAATGAAAATAGGAACAAACAAAAACTATTTCCCCCTTAAAATGTAGAAGATATGAAATAAAATGTCAAAAAGCTTTCCCCCTCAAAACATAGAAGATGTAAAATAAATTGTCACAAAAGTGTTCCCCCTCAAAACACAGTAGATATAAGATGAACTATCACTATAATGAAAATCATACATATCAAACTGATTTTTTTTTTCCCAGTGACAAAGAGAGGTTGACAGTTAAAAACTTTTTTTTAAACTGACGAGATGTTGCAAATTGCCTGAAACTTGTAGACTGTTGCTTTTCTCACAACCAGGTGTGAGACGTACCTGGGATGTTAGGCCCACCATGAAATAGCTGGCATTCTTAGCTCAAACATCCTAACAGCAGACAGGGCGAAAGAAAATGTTCAGTCATTTCTCTTAACTTAATCCTGGGAAGATTTTTAAAAAACTACGAAAGACAAGTTTGACTATATCTTTGTTCGCGTTCAATCAGCTGTCGGCTAGCACCAAACGGGTAGAGTAGTTACTCAAATAAGGCACACAAGAGAGTGAAGACATACCTCTTCTCTCAGGCTGTCGTCTCTAAGGGTGGGTGCCAGACCTTCTGGCTTCTGGTCCAACACAAAAGCCAGGTTGTGCATCGCATGAAGCTGCTGGAGGTCGTCCGTGCGGAACTGGTCTTTGTGCTCAGCTACAGACGTCAACACTTCCCTGTAGTGATCAACCGCCTGCAACAGCTGTGGCAAACAAATTGGATGTGGACTTTTTTTTGTTGTTGATTATTGCAATTATCCCGCCCACCATAATGTTGTGATTTGTTTGTTTCATTGCAACTTACCCTGTCCACTATTTACGGTGATCTCAGGGTGAATTAAGAGGATATAGCAAGATGAAAGGATGGATAAAAGAGTGAAAGGACAGAAGTAGGACATACCGGCACTCCCACCCACCGCTCACCCATTTGTGGTGATCTCAAGATGAGTAAAAAGGAAACAACAAGGAAATAGACATGTGAAAGCATGAAAGGAAAGAAGTATGACCTACCAGTAAGTATTTTTCCTGTGAAAATATCTTTCATGAAATCAATCTAGAAATGTAGTTACATTCCCTTTGTATTGGGGGAAATCCCCCTACAATTATATTCAAGGTTGAGATCCACAGACATGGCTGTGGACCAGCACAACTTCGTCTTCACCCTGTCATTTTCAAATCGCATTCCAACACACTACACACAAGCAAATCACACACTATGACACATCAAAACACTGGTAAGAATCATCTGATTTCACTAGTGGTTAGTGTGCATTAATATTGCTGACCAATTTGAGTGCGCATAGTAAGTTTCGCGACCTCCGGTTTGTTAAACCTTGTAAAATAGTTCTATGTTTTTCACTCTTTTTACTTGTGAATGTCAATTAATTGCACATACACGTGTTTGATTTACGTGATTTTCTTATTTCTACACAAGCTGATGTGTAGTTTATAAGACCTTTGAGCAGAATTTTAGCAATGGCGTGTTTCTAAATTGAGCCACCGTGATTCAATTTTCGATGTAAACAATCACAAAATGGCTTCACCCAGTGGAGATGTGAATGCTAACTCAGTTTTAAATCAAAATTCTGTTGATTCAGAAGCGTATTTTGACGCTATAAATGATTATTTTGGTGAAAGAAATGATACAGATGATGACAGCTGCAGGGAAACCAGTGATGGTGAGTATTTTAACTAGATTCTAGGCCTAGAATCAAGATTCTTCAGTCTCCTCGCTCTTCTTCGTCTAGACTTACTACTACTACCACTCCTTGTCTGTCTTGTTCGCCAGCTTGCCTAGTTTACTACACTACTTAGCTTACAATGTATTAGATTCATAGACTATATATCTAGCCTATTTGTTGCTTGTTATCTCTACATAGCTTAAATCTAGATAAATCATGAAGAGCTCTCTATTCGTCGACTTTTAGTCTCATTCTATTTTAGATCCTTGCCCTTGACAGAAATCTAGCTGTAGAGCAGATAGTAAGATTAGCACTGGGGATTTAAGCTTTAAATGCCTCTTCATTACGTATACAATTTTTTAATGTGCTATTGATATGTTCCTCCATCCTCAGATCAAGATCTGATCAACTCAGTAACAGTTGACTTGACTGAGACTGAAAACTTTCAAATGAAGGCAATAAAGGGAAAAACTATCAAGTCACCATTGATTCAACACAGTATTTCTGTAGAAAACTGAATCAAGAAAATTATCTTGTAATCTTTCCTTTCCAACTTGTTTGATTAAAATTTCCCCGTCTACCATATCTGGTGATCTCAGGGTTGATTAGGAGGAAGCAGTAAGATGAAAGATAAGGAAAAAGGGCCTATTAGTTTTTTTAGTAGCATTCGCCAACCGTACGCTTTTCTTTCCCAGGCTATACAACTCACTGACCTGTCCTCTCAGGATAGCCAAGCCCGCCAGTCCGTTGAGGGGAGGCCACAATCTGCCGATGGCCCTCCTCACACTCCGTCTTGGCTTTCTTTATCATGTGATCCAAAACTTCGTCCATAGCCATCATGCTGGGGGACAAAGAGTGACCACATGAATGAGCGATGACTGATTGATCTGGTTTGATTTTACCGACCCCACACCTATGGTCATCTCCGGAGGGGGGGGAGAGGGGGAGGGAGGGGGTTTTTAACCTTGCCCACGCTACCATGTAAACAGCCAATGGATCTTTACTGCGCACAGAGTATTGTGATCTGCACACGGGACCTCCTTTTTATCGTCTCCAATGGGACTTGGTGTCGATACACTTTCCTGGACTGAGGGAGAAAGGTTTTATTCAACAACAAAACCTCTAGAAAATATTTCAACCATCAGGGCTTAACCACCAGGCCACTGTGAACACGTAGACATAAAACATATGCTCAGAAACAGAAAATAAAGCTCAGATCACATGCATTAGGAATGTCGCATTGGGGTTTTTAACAGATTTCCAAAGTAACGTTTTAGCAGAATTCACACAAGATAACTGACAATTCTCGCATCATAGGATGGCTACCCATAGAAGTACCAAATCGACAAGCTCACGTTTTGTTGATGGGCAGGAGAGCTCCACGGACAATTTGTGGGTGACAGCAGGCTTGTCTCAGTCGGAACAAAGGATTCAGGAGCTAAAAGTTTTGAAACAGAAATTGTTGGCTTGAATTGTCAGTTGGCATATTGAATAGATAACTAATATTTTGTCAAGTGACATGAACGGCCTGGAGGAAATGGAAGACAGAAATACAACCAATGGCAACTTTCATTACACCTCTATACATTAATTATAACCTAAAAACTCACGATTCAAGAAAGAGTTCATCAAAAGGTTAATTATTTAATTTGAAACAAGTAAGATGAAAGAAAAAAAATGAAAGCATTAATTTCTTTTCATTTTGGAAATACTACCAAAAACAAAGCATGTTTTTTGTTATAAATTAATCAACTGTAAGTTGAACACAGAAAAATTAAGATTTAATCTATTCTGCCTGAAAATCTGTAAAAGACTCATTTTCTAAATATCTAGAAAAAAAAAGTTGAAATAAATTTAAGAGGTGTTGATCAAATTATGATTTAACAAGTGGGTTTAAGATGGCGACTTTCGTACTTGTCATATCAGAGACTCTGTGGTACAGAGGCGAGGTGTTTGCCTCTCAACCAAAAGGTTGTGGGTCCATTGAAAAGAGATTCTCACGGTTTTTTAGTCAACCCCCCCCCCCCCCTGGAGTTCAAGTAGGTGGATCAATACCTAGTCCCATCAGATCCCTTATGAATGCAGATCCCAGCACTACTCTGTGTTTGTTAAAGATCCCTTTGGTTATGTACAGAGCAGTCCAACCAAATTTAATACCACCCCCCCCCCCCCCCAGTCAGTTGTGGGTGTGGTAAAATCAAATCAAATGAAATCAAATTCACACTTATATTATTATTTAACAATGTTATCTAAACTTAGGCCTACCTCATTCATGGATTTTCTATCAAGCGAGTGAAGTTTGAGACTGGAATGCTGCCAGTGCCTTGTTCTAGACTTGAACTGCAACAAAGTTACACACAAGATCTTAAATGCTAAATCAAACTACACTGTTCTCTATAAATTTACACACAACATCTTAAAATGCTAAAGCAAACTACACTGTTCTCCACAAAGTTACACACAACATCTTAAAATGCTAAATCATACTACACTGTTCACTGTTAAATCCATATACCTCTATACATCACCTTAAGTGAAAGACACACATACAAAAATGACTGATCGATGAATTTCAACACTAAATATCTAATCAAAATCATTTTATACAGGTAGAACTAGAACAGAAAACAGGGCATTTTAATATCTAATCAAAATCATTTTATACAGGTAGAACTAGAAACAGAAAACAGGGCATTTTAATATCTAATCAAAATCATTTTCTAATCAAAATCTAATCAAAATCATTTTATACAGGTAGAACTAGAACAGAAAACAGGAAATTTTATTATGGAAAAAAAGAATCTTGCAGACCAATGGTGAAAGTTGCAAACCGTATATCGTCCAAATTTGGATGTTTTGAGAAAATCATAGAAAGTGATGCTGCAATGCGCTTTTTAATCTATTTTCATAAACATACACGGTTTGCAAGTGTCAAAAATTAGACCCAATAGAGGAATACACAGATTGTTCAAATGGATATTGTATGGGTATATTGGTTTATGTTGGTTTATTGGTTTATGTTGGTATATTAGTTTATTGGTTTATGTTGGTTTATGTTGGTTTATTGGTTTATCTTGGTTCTTGTGCCTTGGATTCCTAACTAGACGAAGCATAGGGGTTTCCTCCTAATGTTAAAAAAAAGTGAAAATGGGTGTTACTAATTTAGTGACTTTCGGGCGTCGATATCATGTCTAATGTAACCTCCACCACATTGCACGTCTCCACATGACTTCTTACAATGCCCACTTTTTACCTGTCATCCAATTTTACAACACTAATTATCCCCACAAATTGCAGCAATGGCTGTGTTGACCGCCAAAATGCAACAGGTGTTTATAAATCCTGTCTTCAATTTGTTGCATTTAAAAAGTCAATTCTTGGGGAAATATCCTCGTCCCAGTGACAAAATTTGTGTGTGTGTGTGTGTGTGTGTGTGCATAAGTGGCATCTAAATGTTAACTTTGTGTGTGTGTGTATTGGCATCTAAATGTTAACTTTGTGTGTGTGTGTATAAGTGGCATCTGTTAATGTTAACATCTAAATGTTAACTTTGTGTGTGTGTGTATAAGTGGCATCTAAATGTTAACTTTGTGTTGTGTGTGTGTGTGTATAAGTGGCATCTAAATGTTAACTTTGTGTAGTGGCATCTAAATGTTAACTTTGTGTGTGTGTGTACACGACCATGAAAAAATTTCTGGCTGTCTCAGCTCATCTGCCCCTTCCCTCTTCGACTTTGCCGCCAACTAGCATCATTCATCGTCTGCATCATCTGTCAGACAGACAGTACACTCACTATCTGTCATTTGTCACCAGACAGTGCGATTTGCTATCTTTGATCTTCGGCAAACCCCTGAGACAGACCTTACTGAACACCTGGGGTTCGACAAAGCTCAGGTTCTGAACCACTCGTGTAAAGGGATAACAAAAGTATATACATACATGTATCACCATCTGAGAACAATAAGATTTTACATCTACCGAATGTCATTTTGCGTTATTGGACTTTGAAAGTTTTACCGCCATTACAGATTTGATATAAAATTGTAAATTGTACTGTTGTGTTTATCGCCAAAAACAGGAAATAATAACCAAACGCCATTTACAAATTTATACAAAATCTGTACAAACTTTCAATTGAAGTCAAGTAATGCAAAATGTCCCTCAGTGGAGAAAGAATCTTATTGCTCTCAGGTCGCGAAAGGCAGAACACATCCATAATAATTTGTATCTTCTTATATTTTCTACTATGTTGTTCACCGTGTAAGCATTGCTCTGATACACCTCGTACTGACGCCGGTAAAAGTGTTCTTCCACTGGCGAAAAGGTCAGCCAATTAGTTTCATCACTTTGAGCAGGAAGTTGGATCTTGTAGAAAAGAAGAAAAGGAATCAGCACATTTAAAGGTTACATGTTTTATTCAAGGGTCTAACAACAACTATGATCAATAACAATAATAATAAAAATAATAATAACAATAATAATAGTAAAAATAATAGTAATAATAATAATAAAAATAATAATAATAATAATAATAATAATAATAATAATAATAATAATAATAATAATAATAATAATAATAATAATAATAATAATAATAATAATAATAATAATAATAAATAATAATAATAATAATAATAATAATAATAATAATAATAATAATAATAATAATAATAATAATAATAATAATAATAACAATAATAGTAGTAATAATAATAATAATAATAATAATAATAATAATAATAATAATAATAATAATAATAATAATAATAATAATAATAATAATAATAATAATAATAATAATAATAATAATAATAATAATAATAATAGTAATTATAATAATAAATAATAATAATAATAATAATAATAATAATAATAATAATAATAATAATAATAATAATAATAATAATAATAATACTAATAATAATAATAATAACTGATGCAAAAACAATAATAATGAGGATAATGATGGAGGTAGAGTTAAACGATAAAAGAAATAAAATAAAAAATTAGCTAATTTTAAAAAGCAATACTACTACTACTACTACTACTAAAAAACAATAGTAATACTAATAATCATTATATGTTATCATATATTATTCTTTTTTTAACTTCAATAGAAAACATAGATTTGGTCATAAAATTAAAACGGGACCCTGGGAACAAGAGGTCTGTAACAACTGACGACATTTCGAATCATTACTGTTGATCCGTTTCATCATTATTTTTTGTTGTTCTAAATGAGCACCTGATGAATGACATCTTTTTTAGCGGTGCACCAAAACACTTGGGCCAGGGTGTGGTACATGGGGCCACATATTCCACGACAAAAAAGGCTCCCAAATGAATGACTTGAACCATTGTTGAACCAAGAAGGGGTCAAGGGCAAGGAAGAGCAACAAACCGTAAATATCTGAAATTGACATAAAAGAGAAAAACTATAATAACAAAGACTGTTATTGTTATGGTAGTGAAGGAAATGACATATTAAATAATATCTAAAGCCTCATAGGAACAAAGACGAGCCAAATACAAGGAACGGGCAGAAAAAAAACCTGGCGACCACAGCAATCACACCATAAGGGGTTCATCTGGTCAAAAAACAGCTAGACAACCAGCTATGTTTAGCCCAGCAAAACCTGACCATCCCTTAACTGCTTCCCATTGTTCAAACCAGCAAAACCTGACCATCCCTTAACTGCTTCCCATTTTGCAAACCAGCAAAACCTGACCATCCCTTAACTGCTTCCCATTGTTCAAACCAGCAAAACCTGACCATCCCTTAACTGCTTCCCATTTTTCAAACCAGCAAAACCTGACCATCTCCTAACTGCTTCCCATTGTTCAAACCAGCAAAACCTGACCATCCCTAATTGCTTCCCATTGTTCAAACCAGTCAAAACTGGCCACACCCTAACTGCTTCCCATTGTTCAAACCAGCAAAACCTGACCATCCCCTAACTGCTTCCCATTGTTCAAACCAGTCTAAACTGACCATCCCCAACTGCTTCCCATTGTTCAAACCAGCAAAACCTGACCATCCCCAACTGCTTCCCATTGTTCAAACCAGTCAAAACTGGCCACACCCTAACTGCTTCCCATTGTTCAAACCAGTCAAAACTGGCCACTCCCTAACTGCTTCCCATTGTTTAAACCAGCAAAACCTGACCATCCCCTAACTGCTTCCCATTGTTGAAACCAGTCAAAACTGGCCACACCTAACTGCTTCCCATTGTTGAAACCACTCAAAACTGACCACACCTAACTGCTTCCCATTGTTCAAACCAGTCAAAACCTGACCATCCCCTAACTGCTTCCCATTGTTCAAACCAGTCAAAACTGACCACACCCTAACTGCTTCCCATTGTTGAAACCAGTCAAAACTGACCACACCCTAACTGCTTCCCATTGTTCAAACCAGTCAAAACTGGCCACTCCCTAACTGCTTCCCATTGTTCAAACCAGTCAAAACTGGCCACGGATAACATCTTCTCTTTCAACAATCAGATTGGTTCGGCAAACCTTTTTTTTTTGTTCCTTATTTGAGTAATATTATTTCTAGAAAGCTCATCTGTCCGTTTAAGCCTCTTTGTGACGATAAAGGTCATGATCCTAAAACTAATAGCATCACTTTCCGTGAAGCCCATCATTGGTTGCATTTTGCTACTGTACCACTGTTTCACCTCCTTGCTCCAATCATCTACGATTTTTGCTTTTACTTTTACTTTTATCATGATTTTGGTGTTATGGATTGTTACAATAGTGACAGGGAGAGAGATGGAGAATCATTTTCCTAAAGCTATCCATCAGAAGCACACAGGAAGCTCAGAAATTGTAAACACACCATAACTATCTGGTTGTTAGGGGTTGAATCTAGGTCAGCGTCTTCCGATCAGGGAATCTAAACACTAATGAATTATGGTAATTAACAACAGAGTTTTTGCTTTAACAATAAAAAATGTATGAAACCAATGAAATCTTTATATGACAGACATACCAGATGGATCACAAATTCCCCTCAGTAGGAATATTTGCAGCAGTCTAAATAGCACAAATGTACTGTAACAGCAGCATTAAGATCAACCCATTACAGTAGCAATATCAGCCCAAACCACCTCGTACATGACATGGAAATAGTCAAAATAAAATAAGTCCTTCTTGTGACCAAAAGTTAAGATTCACTCACATTACCTAACTTTCATCAAATCTTCTTACAAGCAAAAGATTGCATGGGCCCAAGTGCGGGTAGCCTCCTGTGCCTGAGGTTCTTTATTCCTCTAAGTTTCAGGATGGATAGTCAGAGTGAAAAGTGCCAACTGACATACAAACTACCAACCTTCTACACTTTTCATCAAGGGGAGTTCCAGTAACACACCATCTGTTGACAGCTTTCAGTCTCATGGCCATTTCAGCTGTCTGAAGGAACAAAAATGAAAAGAAAAAAAACAATGAAAAAGAAAAAAAGTGGGGGAAAAGAACAAAATTACAAAGACAGCAAGAAGAAAAAATGGCAACAACAAAAAAACACGCACAAAAAAATGACAAAAACGAAGAATATTTACAAAAAAGAGAAAGATTTACACAGAAAAAGAAAAAATTACAAAAAAGATAGCCGTCGGGTGAGAGCTCTAACCACATTGTAGAGGCAATGAAGATTACCAAAGGCCTTAAAATAGATGCTAAACAGATAATTTGTGTCAATCTTCACCTACAACCACCATAGGAGGAGATTTAAGGCCTTGTTTGCAAAATTAAATAGTGTATGTTGTCATGGGACATGAGCCAAACAATTAATGACAGGATTTTAAAGACAGAAATTTATCTCAACTGATTTCTTGAATGTTAATTATTTTTATGAACGGCCAGCAGCATGGAACTCCACCTTCACCTGCTTCAACACACCATCAACGTAAACGTTGCACCTCTTACTTAGCATACACATCTGTTACAAATCTGTTAAACACGTAAATGGTGCACCTTTTACTTATCATACACATCCAAATCTGTTACGTAAATGGTGCACCTCTTACTTATCATACACATCTGTTACAAATCTGTTAAACACGTAAATGGTGCACCTTTTACTTATCATACATACACATCTGTTACAAAATCTGTTAAACACGTAAATGGTGCACCTTTTACTTAGCATACATACACATCTGTTACAAATCTGTTAAACACGTAAATGGTGCACCTTTTACTTATCATACATACACATCTGTTACAAATCTGTTAAACACGTAAACACCTCTTACTTAACATCTGTTACAAATCTGCACCTTTTTCTTAGCATACATACACATCTGTTACAAATCTGTTAAACACGTAAATGGTGCACCTCTTTCTTAGCATACATACACATCTGTTACAAATCTGTTAAACACGTAAACAGTGCACCTCTTACTTAGCATACATACACATCTGTTACAAATCTGTTAAACACGTGTACTCTTACTTCAACATACACATCTGTTACAAATCTGTTAAACACGTAAATGCACCTCATAGCATACATACACATCTGTCACAAATCTGTTAAACACTTAAATGGTGCACCTCTTACTTAGCATACATACACATCTGTTACAAATCTGTTAAACACGTGTACTCTTACTTAGCATACATACACATCTGTCACAAATCTGTTAAACACTTAAATGGTGCACCTCTTACTTAGCATACACACACATCTGTTACAAATCTGTTAAACACGTGTACCTCTTACTTAGCATACATACACATCTGTTACAAATCTGTTAAACACGTAAATGGTGCACCTCTTACTTAGCATACATACACATCTGTTACAAATCTGTTAAACACGTGTACCTCTTACTTAGCATACATACACATCTGTTACAAATCTGTTAAACATGGTACCTCTTACTTAGCATACATACACATCTGTTACAAATCTGTTAAACACGTGTTCAACTCTTACTTAGCATACATACACATCTGTTACAAATCTGTTAAACACGTGTGCACCTCTTACTTAGCATACATACACATCTGTTACAAATCTGTTAAACACGTAAAAAATGTTACAAATCTGTTAAACACTTAAATGGTGCACTCTTACTTAGCATACATACACATCTGTTACAAATCTGTTAAACACGTGTACCTTTTACTTAGCATACATACACATCTTAAACACGTGTACCTCTTACTTAGCATACATACACATCTGTTACAAATCTGTTAAACACGTAAACGGTTCAACTCTTACTTAGCATACATACACATCTGTTACAAATCTGTTAAACACGTGTACCTCTTACTTAGCATACATACAAATCTGTTACAAATCTGTTAAACACGTAAACGGTGCACTTCTTACTTAGCATACATACACATCTGTTACAAATCTGTTAAACACGTGTGTATACAAGACCAAGTAAAAAACAAAATAAAATAATACGTCTGAGATAACTTTTTTCTATTTTTATTTTTTAAAGTTTCTTCAAGGCCATTACACCAAGTGATAATAATCACTTCCTGGACAGAACGCTAGTCTGACGCAATTTTTACTCCCAGTCCCAAGCTAGTACTTGTACCCATTTGCATTTGTGTTAACCTAGCTTTGCTACGGCTATGATCCCAAGTCTGGCAGCCTTACCACTCAGCCACTGGCGCCACACATCCAGAGTGATAGGTTCTGTTTCTAAATCCAAATTCGAGGTATTGGACTTTCATGGCTCCTTGTAGCCTGAATCATAAATTTATAAATTTCAACCAGCACATGGTTTGAAGGAGTCAAGAACCCCCCCCTTTCTCCATTGAAGAGCTAAATGATTCATACTCACCTTTAGTCGTAACACACTCTACCATTTGAGCTTCATCGAGACATATCTGTTTAAATAACAAAAGGTCTGCTTTTTAAAACATCTATTACTTGCCAATTCAAAAAGACTGTTTCAATAAAAATTTAACCTGTGCACCGTATATGGTGATCTCAGGGTGAATCAAAAAAGAAATAAGCAAGATAAAAGATAAGTAAAAAAAATGAGAAGAAAGAAGCATGAATTACCAACACCTGCCAACCGCCCACTTTCAAGGAAAAATTAATGCAATACGCCCCCCCCCCCCCCATAACAGCAACCTCCATCCTTATTCACATTATTTACTTTAGAATACATGATTGAATATCACAGTATTCAAAAGAAAAAAAAAAAAAAAGAAAAGAAAGAAAAGGAGAAATGGCCAAAGTTACATAATTCATGTCCCTTCTATTGCCCTCCTTCAAATAGCCTCATCTCACAGTTTGTACCCCAAGAGATTTTATAAAAGATGAAGAGACAAATAAACCAGCAGACAAAACATGGAATACCAAATACAAAATTTTTCTTAATTCTAAAATTTTAATTGAAAAAAAAAAAAAAAAGAAGACCACATTACCATTATGATGAAAACATGTATACCAATTATTATTTTTTGGGGGGTCTTTTTGACAAAAATCAAAAGACCTTCCTTGTAGTATTAAGTATGTACAAGCATGTTATAACCCAGCTGATATCAAGTATGATTAGTAGATCAAGTTATTACTTGATACTGAGGTTAGACGTGATAGATATTATTCCAATTTTTAAAATTATAAAAAGCTGTTGAAAATGACGGCTCCTTGGGTGAATGAAAATTCCACTCAAAGACGAGGAAACAATGAAATTTACATTAATCAAACATCAATTCTGATAGAATAATTCCCTCAAATGAAAATAACCTTAGCATCATTTAAAACCTATATGCAAAATATGATTACTCTTAGTGGTCTGGCAACAGAACCTTTGGCGAACAAAGAACGACCCACTCAGAATTATGTATAAATATTATAAAAATATCAGGGCGACAAAAATACAAATTGCTTTTAACACATGTTTTTAAAAGTCTGTAAATTATTACAAATTTAAAAAGAAATAAAAAAAATAGTTTCATAAATTTCCTGTAAAATTTTATGTGTCTGGCATAGGACAAAACTGACGTGAAGTTGGTATTGAATTTCATATTACATGTATGCCTTGCACTATGACGTTTTAAGCATTTTATTTTCAAAAAAGCATTGTACAATAATCGCTTATTATGTATCATGATTTTTAATCACGTCTAAGCGTATATTTTTAAGATATCATTATCCATGGCATTGTTAAGGCAATGTCTAAGCGTATATTTATAACATATCATTATCCATGGCATTGTAAAGACAATGTCTTGTATATTTATAACATATCATTATCAATGGCATGTCTAAAGCGTATATTTATAACATATCATTATCCATGGCATTGTAAAGACAATGTCTAAAGCGTATATTTATAACATATCATTATCCATGGCATTGTAAAGACAATGTCTAGGCGTATATTTATAACATATCATTATCCATGGCATTGTAAAGACAATGTCTAAAGCGTATATTTATAACATATCATTATCCATGGCATTGTAAAGACAACGTTGTATGTCGCTTTATAAATTCTATTTATCTATCTCGCTATTTTCATCCGAAAAATAATTATGTTCACATCTTACCCTCCACCACTCCACAGCCACCATAGGGGATGGAGTGGCCAGAAACCTCTTTGGATGCCTGAAGCGACGACTCGATGCACCTGCCATCATAAAGAAGATATTTGTAGTAGAACCCCATTGTTAGAAAGCATTTTTACTACCATTGTTTGTTTGTTTCTCTGAAATTTACCCTGTCCACCGTTGTGGTGATCTCAGGGTTCATTAAGAGAAAACAGCATGATGAAGGCAAGTGAAAAAAAAAGAAGGAAAGGACAGAAGTAGCATGTACCAGCAACACCCGCCAACCACCCAATTTTACTATGAAACACATGGGGCAGTGACATGCAAAAACCACTATAATATCAAAAAAAGATCAATTGAGAAATTAAGAAAATCAATTTTTTCTTCCTGAAGTTTTAAATGAGGCCAGATCAACTTGATATTGCGTGTGTACATGTGTCAATGCTTGTAGAAATCCTGTGTGCATTAATAATAAAAAAAAAAGAAGTCATTATTTGTGAAAAGTTTCTGGTGAAGCGAAGGTAATTTTGCAAACTCAAAACAGCGTTCCGAATTTCATCACAATCTCTCTGAACCTCTGCCGTTAACTTTGGATTTCTTCTTTTTTTTTTTCTTCATTAACCCTCATTTACATATTTTTCAGGTAAATACAGACTTACGGACTCAGCGCAAAGGAAAACAAATGTACTAAATAAACTTTTTTTAGCAGCTATGATAATGTATTGTGTACTAAAAGACCAATTTCACATCTAAAAAAAAACCAACAAAAATATGTATGCAAAAACAGATTTATTTTTTTAAAAGTTAAATTTTTAAAATTCAACAAGTCACTTATAAAGGTGATGACAACATTAGACGTATATTTTTACTTATCTTTTCGTTAAGTCGTAAGGTTTATTTATAGATCTATATGAAAAAAAGGACTGATAACAACAACACATCCTAAACTGTACAATGAAAATTTGTCTTTAAAATACTGAAACGCAGGACTGTACAAAATGTCCAGGTTTAGGATATACAACTCACCGTTAGTATGGGGGATGTTAGCATAGTCGACCTCTTTGTGAAGAACATTATAGGTGGTGATGACTATGTCCTGCTGTGCTAAAGTTTGGGGCTGGATGTAGCCCAACTTGGAGACACCCGTATATATCTGTGAAATAATACAACAACATCAACAATAATAATAACTGGATCCTTTTTATAAACTGATGCGGTAGGGATTTAGTTTCTCCAATTTCTGTTATCAATGAAGATATAGTTAACGATAGATTCATACTTTTCCTTGCATTGCAAAATAACACCTCCGTTTTAGTTTCATTTATTGATATCAAATTCTTATTATCTTCTTCTTCTTCCACTGATCTGCAAACAACTTCTGGCGCATATTATCGCAGATGAAAGTGTACAATGTATGGCCTAAAAGTTTTAATTAATTCTCTCCATAAAATGATTTAGTTAGGTTGGTGGCATAATGCATAGTCAACAATGTTCTTGGACAAGCTGTTCCATAAACAAAGTAAGTGTCGAGGGAAAGAGTGATTGTTGGTGGTTTTTTGTCCGAGAACATGGCCCCCACAAATAAATCAAAAACAGCTCAGAAGACCCCCCACCTCCCCCACCCAGCTCTTTTTCAACTAAGAACTCTGGAATATCCAGTAAGCTATTGAAACAGTTGCAAATAATTTCCAGGTGATGCTAACTTTATAGAGTCAACAATTCCTCCCTTAAACATGTCAACCCAAACAAAGTTTGTTCGTTTTGCTCCATTGAAATTGACCATATGCAATGATTCCAGCATGAATGTAGAGCAAACAGCAAGATGAAAGTCATGTTAAGAGAGAGAGAGAAAGGAAAGAAAGTAGGATCTAGCACAAGGCATCGCCCACCACCCACCCACCCACTCACAACAGAGTTACATTCAAAACCAACCACATACCAAAGGCAGCACTGCAACTTCAGCCGTCGACGTATATTTTAAAGTAAAATTAAGTGAACTTCCTTCAAAGCCATTATGGCGAATAGAGACTGAGCATATCCCGCTTTCTGTAGCATGAAGCTGAACAGGTGATCATAATCACCATCTGGACCAGACATTAGTCTGATGCAGATTTTACTCCTGGGCTAATGCTTGTACCCATTTTCATCTGGGCAGAGTGGGGAAAATGTGCGTTAAGTGTGTGTTTTTCCCAAGGAACACAACGTGGGACCTGGCTTTAACAGGCATTCAAATCCCGCAGCCTAACCAGTCAGCCACTGACACAACTACATATACATTTCAAAGTTCCTTCAAGGCCCTAAAGGCCCATAGAGCCGGATCTTATCTCGGTTTCTATAACGTGAAAACGGAACAGGTGACAATAATCACCTCCTGGCCAGGACGCTAGTCTGACGTGAGGTTTTTACTCCCAAGCTAATGCTTGTACCCTTTGCATCTGGGTAGAGTGGGGAACATGCGTGTTTAGTGTCTTTCCCAACAAACACAACGTCGAACCTGGCTTTGCTAGGATTCAAACTCGGGACCTCATGATCTCCAATCTGGCAGCCCAACCGTCCGGCCACCGAGGCCACAGACTTATTCTAAGCAGCACATTGTTTGGGGAATTTTGTTTCTTTTCGAGATTTTTTCAACTTGAGAGATTAGGCAAGTATTTTCAGCACTGCATGCTTGATTCATATAGAACTTGAGCACTGCATGCTAGGCAAGTATTCATATAGAACTTGAGCACTGCATGCTAGGCAAGTATTCATATAGAACTTGAGCACTGCATGCTAGGCAAGTATTGATATAGAACTTGAGCACTGCATGCTAAGCAAGTATTCATATAGAACTTGAGCACTGCAGGCTAGGCAAGTATTCATATAGAACTTGAGCACTGCAGGCTAAGCAAGTATTGATATAGAACTTGAGCACTGCAGGCTAGGCAAGTATTGATATAGAACTTGAGCACTGCATGCTAGGCAAGTATTCATATAGAACTTGAGCACTGCATGCTAGGCAAGTATTCATATGAGCACTGCATGCTAAGCAAGTATTCATATAGAACTTGAGCACTGCATGCTAAGCAAGTATTGATATAGAACTTGAGCACTGCAGGCTAAGCAAGTATTCATATGAGCACTGCATGCTAGCAAGTATTCATATAGAAGCACTGCATGCTAGCAAGTATTCATATAGAACTTGAGCACTGCAGGCTAGGCAAGTATTCATATAGAACTTGAGCACTGCAGGCTAAGCAAGTATTGATATAGAACTTGAGCACTGCATGCTAAGCAAGTATTCATATAGAACTTGAGCACTGCAGGCTAAGCAAGTATTGATCAGAACATAATTTATCATATAAATAAACTTACAAAGACTTTAATACTGCGTTCTTTTATGTGTTTGTTGATCTCATCAATCCATTGATGACAGATGGAATTTGGAGAGATGATGAGAGTGGCTCCTGATTTGATTTTACTCTGGAATCAGAGGGGATAAATAAAACATAAGAAAGGCATAAAGACTACAATAATCTTCAGAATGCTTCATTATATAAAACATATTTCAAGCAAATATTAACCAAAAATATAGTGGAAAATTTAGGCCATAAAACCAGAAAGGTCATTAATATGTGGCTGTAAAGGAAATGTTTCTTCAAGACCCCTACAGCCCATTGAGATAGAGGTTACCTCCCTCTGGTTGTATAGCATTAAGCATGGAGGAGGGGGAGATAGAGACAGGGTTACCTCCCTCAGGGTGTATAGCATTAAGCATGGGGGAGGGGGAGATAGAACAGGGTTACCTCCCTCTGGTTGGAGCATGGGGGAGGGGGGGAGACAGACAGGGGTTACCTCCCTCAGGGTGTATAGCATTAAGCATGGGGGAGGGGGGAGATAGGGAAGGGGTTACCTCCCTCAGGGTGTATAGCATTAAGCATGGGGGGGGGGGGGGAATAGAGACAGAGATTACCTCCCTCTGGTTGTGTAGCATTAAGCATGGGGGGGGAGGGGGAAATAGAGACAGAGATTACCTCCCTCTGGTTGTGTAGCATTAAGCATGGGGGGGGGAGGGGAAATAGAGACAGAGGTTACCTCCCTCAGGTTGTATATCATTAAGCATGAGGTTAGGGGGGGGGGGGAGATAGAGGTTACCTCCCTCAGTTTTTGTATAGCATTAAGCATGGAGGGGGGGGAGATAGAGGTTACCTCCCTCAGCTTGTATAGCATTAAGCATGAGGGGGGGGATAGAGGTTACCTCCCTCAGGTATAGGGGATGGGGGGGGGGGGTTAGGGTTACCTCCCTCAGTTTGTATAGCATTAAGCACGGGGGGGGGGGGGGGTAGAGTCAGAGGTTACCTCCCTCAGTTTGTATATCATTAAGCCTGGGGGGGGGGGGGGGGGGGATAGAGACAGACCAGAGGTTACCTCCCTCAGTTTGTATAGCATTAACAACTGGGGGGGGGGGGGGGAGAGATAGAGACAGAGCGACACAGAAGAGAGATACAGACAAACAGACAGACAGACAGACAGGAGAGACAGAGAAATAGAGAGAGAGACAGAGAGGGAGAGAGACAGAAAAACAGACAGAAAGACAGAGGGACAGAGACAGAGAGGGAAAGAGACAGAGAAACAGAGAGAGAGGAACAGGAGGGGGACAGGGGTCCAACACACAACTTACCACACTGCTTCAGATACAGAAGATAAAAAATATAGAGTAAATCACCTGCTTTGAGTACAGTTGCTTCGTTTCAATACTCATTGCTAAAAAGTCATCAAGTTATGCTGAATCTCTAAACCCCAGTATAACGACACCATCTCAAAGTTCAAACACTGTACATGTAACAAGTAACACATTTATAGTATCTCAGAAGCAAAGGGGAGTCAGTAGTCCAGAGGCAAGGTGTCGGCTTCTCAACCCAAGGGTTCTGTAGTTAAAGCCCTGCTCTCTAGTTTATTCAAGTAAATTCATCAGAGACGGACAATAAAAAGGAACACTCTGTGCATCCACATTAAAGATGCCATGGCTGTTTACAAGGCAGTCTGGGAAAAGTTGAAAAATCCTACCAAAAACCACCCGAGATCATCTTAGTTGTGGATGCGGGTAAATCAAATCAAATCCAGAAATAAAAACGACTACTCACAGACGTGGCATGACAATGGGGACACAAGTAGTCTCCCTGAGAGGATCTGTCAGGTCATAGTTCATGCATTCCGCGTGCTGCGACATTGCACAAAGCAAACACTTGACTGTGTGTAAACCTTTACGTAGAGTTTCTTCCTCGCTCTCCAGCTGCCCGCAGTTGCATTCAAAATACTGCTTTTTGAGACACCGGTGTACAAAATTTGAGCTTCGCCTCAGCAGCAGTCTCATTGTCCTTCTCCTCCGCCACTTCCTCAAAAACTGCCGTCATGCTTTCATAGTCTATAACTGGGAGTGGTTCTGGGAGTTCTAATCCTTGACGAGGATTTAAGAGCATGCAACACAAAATCTCCACAGTCTTTCCAAGACCCATCTCGTCGGCTAGAATTCCCCCTGGCAGAGGTGGAATAGCATCTGGCCGATGTTTTATAAAGCTACGGAAAAGAAACAAAAGCAGATTGCATGGATTTTAAAAAATAGACAAAATAAAAACCAATACATGTATTGTGCATCTTTTCTAATTTTCGTATCTTAACATACCCATATCTTTATCTATCCGTCAGTTATTCCATCTATTTAATGACATGTCTACATCTTCCCCTCTCTCGTAGAAAACCAAAACCAAACCAAACCAAACCAAACCAAACCAAACCAAACCCCCGTTGACCTAACTTCTGACACATCATATACTAATACTAGTGCTCCCCAGGGTACAGTATTATCCCAATTTTATCTTCTCCCTGTACACACTGACTGTAGACCCAAACATGACGACCTCATCATAGACAAATATGCGGATGACACTGGGGAAATTGGACTTATAATTAATGACAATGACAATAACTATTTAAGTGAAGTAGACAACTGTGTGAGCTGGTGTGACCAAAACTAACTTGAATTAAATGTTTCAAAAAATAAGGAAATGATAATCGATTTCCGGAAAAATAAAATTGAACCCTCCCCAGCCACTATAAAAGGGATAGAAATTGAGCGAACACAGAGCTACAAGTAATTAGGAATAATAATTGATAACACATTTAATTGGACTGAGAACACAGACAACATCATGAAAACAGCGAACACATGGCTTTATTGCATGAGAAAAATGAGATCTTTTCATGTTGATACACACCTATTACAAATGTTCTATTCGTCAGTTATATGTTTGGTGTTGACCTTTGGGCTTCCTAGTTGGGGTGGGAACATAACTAAATTTGATAGGTGATCAGAAAGGCAGGTGGGCTGATTGGGAACACACTGGACTCATTTGACACAGTTTATGAATGATGTATAACCAAAAAACTGACTGACATCACTGATGACCAAACTCATCCACTTCGTGCAGACATTGATTGTCTAAAAATAATTAGAAGTGGTAGGTTCAAAGTCCCAGGGGCCAACACAAACAGATACCTGAATTCATTCACTCCATCAGCAGTCAAGATTTTTAACAAAACAAATGGACGTGGGGGTTGGACATGGATGAATGAGCTTTGGCCGAGGCGTGTATGTGGCGGTTGGTTGGGATGTAGTATGTGTGTGTGTGAGGGGGCGGGACGTCCTACGCATTTCTGTGATGTATTTATAAAAATAAATGGAGGTGGGGATTGGGCATAGATTAATGAGCTTTGACCGAAGGCGTGTGTATAGGGATCGGTTGAGATGTACTGTGTGTGTGTGGGGGGTGTCAAATGAGGTTGTGTATCCTGCGCATTTCTGTGATCTATTTATCAAAACAAATGGATGTGGTGGGGGGGGAGGTGGAAATGGATGAATGAGCTTTGATCGAAAGGCGTGCGTGTGCGTAGGAGTTGGTTGGCTAGTGTTGTGTGATGGGTGGGGGATCGAATATGGCTGTATATACTCCGCATTTCTATGATGTGTTTATCAAAACAAATGGACGTGGGGTGGGCGGGATAAGCATGGATGAATGAGCGTGCTGTGCTTTCCAAGAAAAAAAAAACAATTCTCAGGATGTAAATTAACCAAAAAAATTATCTTCCCTTTCCTTGTCAATATATCTTGTGTCTAAGCAACAAAATATCTAAATTTTTAAAGTCTACTTCTATTATTTCATCAAAACCACTGATTTCAAAAGATGGGGTCTGGTCATCAATTTTCACTTTGAAAACATCAGACTTTTCAAGATCATTTCTTACCTCCCTGCATAACGATTATAATAAAGAAGAGTACCGTCTCGCAGTTTCACCTCACAATACAAGGGATGCATATCTGTACTTGACAAACATAGTAAAAAGAAGACAAAGAAATTTTAAAGTTTAGAAAAAGATCGGACAATAAAAGATATATATAACAAACTTAATTAATGAAGATTTTCATGTAAAGGAAAGCTTCTCCAAAATCCATTATATCTATGTTGAGTATCAATTCTCATCAAAGGGCAAATTTTATCTATGTTGATTATCAATTCTCATCAAAGGGCAAATCTTATCTATGTTGATTATCAATTCTCATCAAAGTGCAAATTTTATCTATGTTGATTATCAATTCTCATCAAAGGGCAAATTTTATTTATGTCGATTATCAATTCTCATCAAAAGGCAAATTTTATCTATGTTGATTATCAATTCTCATCAAAGGACAAATTTTTTAGAAAATCATTATATGTAGATAAATAATTCTCACTAAAAGGCTAATTTATCAGAAAATCATTATACATGAAGATTAGCAATTCTCATCAAAAACCAAATTTTTCTGCAAAATTCTATCCACCTCTGCAGGATTCTTTCTACATACCTCGGATTTTGTAAATTTTCCAGAGATATATAAAAATCTGATTGATGGAGACTTTTAACTGCAATGCATGAAGTTAAACTCTTCTTCAAATAGTTATAATATCTAAATGTCATGCATTCATACTGTGTGAATTAAAGACTAGAATCAAACTCTATGAACCTACGATAATATTTCAGGCGTACAGACACTGATAGACTATAAACCGATTCTCTATCTGCCTCTATCATATTTTGAATGGGTGGGAGTTATATTGGTGCAATTTTTTTAACCTTTAGGCGCTGAAGAGTTAACTGCTCCTTCTTCTCTTGTCTCAACATCCAAGCCACGCTCTCCTTTTGATACGGCCTCAACACCGGCTTGAGACAACAGTGGTAAACTTGACTAATGTCCTCCTCCCACGACAGATCTTGGTTCAACTTCTCTCTCTGGACCAGCATGACATTTTCATACAAATCCAAAAGTCGTGAGCCGCTGTTTCGTTTACGCGTCCTGAAATCTAACAGGGAAGGAATATGGTGTGAGATGGGCAGAAGAGAATCTCATAATTTGGGGTATATATGACAAGTTCACTTTTAACTTAATAACAACATAGAGGGACGATCGACAAGGAACTGAGTAGAAATCAAGCTCTTGCCAATCTCAGAAGGTTCCATACAGATAGATAGTAGACAGATAAATATAATTTCTTTTCTAGATATCACCTATAGAGCATGCCCGCTAACATTTTGGCCTGCAAGTAATTTTTGATGGTTTTGAGACAGGACAAAGAAAACAAAACAAAAATCTTTTGGTGGGCTTAGCCAGTGACATAGGCCAAAATGAAATGTCAATGATGACATGATAACACAGGAATGCTCTCTGCACATTATTTCCTCATTTACTATAATATAATGATAGGATGAGGAGTGTTAAAGTCAGTCAGTGTCATCTTGGTCTCAATCTCACCCTTTTGGTCACCGCAGTTCTCAAAAAGTAAGGTGCTTAAAATTCATCCAATAACACTAAAAAAATTTTTTAAAGATGTTCTAAGCATAATGAGAGATTTCAATGATACAAGATTTTAATTTTGTTTTATTTAAATTTGAGGCCCTACAATTTTTTTTCGCCATACAGTGCTGTATTAGATCAACAGTGGTGCAACGTCAGTATGGCTACATATTATTGAATATATAATTTTTATTTTTTTAAAATTTAAATCTTGCTTACTGAAAGGGTGGACAATATCGTAATAATATTCCATGAGGCGTTGAATTGCAATCTGCGAGGATTTAACGCGAATCCCCTCACTGGGGTGAGACAAGTGCATCACCATGTCCTTGCTTCCATAGATAGTCACGGTAAGCTCTTTGAGTTCAGCATCGAATCCTTCACAGGCAATCTGACAGGAGAGAATAGATTGTTTATCATTATATATTACATCTATTCTATCAAGAATCTCAAGCATGTCAAGAATGTTTTATACTTGCCACTGTCATGTTTACATTGATCCATGATAATTGTGGTATTTTATTATGCTAGGGTTAATGAATTACTTGTAATGTACAATTAAATGTTTCATAGCATTTGTAGTTTATGCTTATTTTACGCTGCATGTACTCACTATAGCAAAAACAAATTACCTGAAGTGGATAAAAAAAATGTATTTAATTCAATTACTTTTACTGATATGTATAAAAATATATCACCTGCAAGTTGTGAAAAAGCCTCTACAAATTTGCCTATTCCTGACATCATTTTTTTTTTTTTTAAATAATTTGAATGATTGTATGTCTATATATTATGTATAATCTAACAATTGAGAGAGTTCAATCAGACATTCCTTTATTGATGGAAACAATTTGTTTTTTTTTTAATTTGCAAGTTACAATGGGACCTGAATAATAAACAAAGCTTAAAAAAATATCACTGTGCAAAGACTCATCAAAATGGTGTTTTACAACACGATTCAAAGCAAATGAACCCCCCCCTCCCAAAAACACAAAAAAATCTAACACATTCCCTTCACTTATTCTGTACCTACAATAGGAGAACTTTGGTAATGAATTGTACACACCCAAAAGGACTTTATCTTCAGTCCTGAAATCACTTCTACTGGAACGGTCACAGAAGCGAACCAGAATACACCAAACTTGGACTGCCGCAATTTCAACTTCTTCTGAATCACGTTTCGTTGTTGTCCTCAGTCTCAAAGTAGAGCATGTGGGGGTTGTCACCACTGGCTAAGTACAGCCAGCACTCCTTGAACTCTGGCAGTTGACCGGGCAAAAGCATCACCAGGTGGCGGTGGTGATGTACCAATGTCACTTTAAAGGAGCCAAACCGCAAAGCTCCGCCGGACATCTTCGCCTGTGCGGCTCCTTTACTTAGCAAAGTAAGGGCCGAATGACACGAGGCCAAATTCTGATAAAATGCATCGACGCAAAGGGCGTGAAGGGAGTCTGGGATATCAAGACATTATTATCGTCCCTGGCAGGAGAGGAAGAGAGAGAGGCACTTTCCACCGTGTGTTGATTTGTGTCCTCTTTCTGAAGGGTATGGTTGGTATTGGCAGCTTTTGAGAAAGAACTTGAACTCATCTGGTCTGCCATGTTCCATTGGAGCTGTTGCCTTTTAGCCTCGCCAGCATGCTGCGGGGCAACTTGCTTTCGCTTTCCCATTGCTTCAGACGTAAATGCGAATCAAGTTCAAAGGTTCCAACGTTAATTTGCCTCAACATGTGGACTT
Organism: Doris montereyensis; assembly: GCA_037039925.1. Classification (NCBI taxonomy): domain Eukaryota; kingdom Metazoa; phylum Mollusca; class Gastropoda; order Nudibranchia; family Dorididae; genus Doris; species Doris montereyensis. The sequence goes on from JAXRKP010000422.1 coordinate 154,383, forward strand.
ACTAGAGAGAAAAAAAAAGGACGTAGCAAAGAAATTAAAAATCATTAAATTTAAACTATAAGAATAGCTAAATTAGTACATGCAGAGTTGTTTACGAGGGACAGTTCATCGATGGCTTTCAAATGAAAACAGACATGAAACACTGTTGTCCGCTCTCTCCTGTTCTTTTCCTATTGACAAGAAACTGGATAATGGAAAGGATAAATAAAGATAAACAAAATGGTATACAGTGAACTCAATGACTTGGACTTTGCTGATCTAGCATGGTTTTCACATAGCCATCAACAGGTGAAGGAAAAGACAAACAGATTTAGTAAGAAGATTGAGGTCAGTGGACTAAGGATTTATCCAGAGGAAACAAAGAGACTCAAAAGTAAAAGAACACAGATTTACCATACAGATAACCATCAGTTAGAAGGAATTGCACCTTTCGCCTATCTAGGAAGCCCAAATTGAAAACTAAGGAGTCACAGGTACAGATTGTGAAGTCACAGATACAGATTGTGAAGTCACAGATACAGATTGTGAAGTCACAGATACAGATTGTGAAGTCACAGATACAGATTGTGAAGTCACAGATACAAATTGTGAAGTCACAGATACAGATTGTGAAGTCACAGATCGTACGACCTGAGCCGCAATTTTATGACAGGGATTGCTGGAAAGGTCATGTTGATGGCCTATGCCCAACGAGGGATAGGAGCGCATAATGATGACGTTATTTTGTAAACGCAACTTTCCAGAAACATGAATTGACTATGACGAGATATTCTAATATAGTTGGTCTACTAGAACAAAGAAAAATAATTCACAAATCAGTGACTTGGTTCAACCAAAAGCAATGACAATAATATAAAGAAATAACAAGACGGAAACATTTATAACTAAAAACACCAAAACATCATATGTGAGCTAAAATAAGCTAATGTAACAATATTCTAAACTTACAAAATAACATTATAATCAATGTCTGTGTGAAGACCTCCCACATTTATGCTCAAAATTCAGTACATATACCATACAAGTACATATAGTTATTCACTTAGACATTCTATTCTACACATGTTGTGTAGCTTCATAGCAGCTTTCTTAAGAAGAGGTTTTCACTCTGTCTCTCTCAGTAGCATTGATTCAACCTGTACTACATAGTTAGCAGTCTATTATTTAAAAATTGAATACTTTTCAGTGAGATTACTATCATGGCTACAGTTCAGGCAACCGTATTCGCCATTAAATGTTTGGAGATCGGAGAGATTGGCTTCAACCCAGTGCTCAATAATACACATGAAAAGATGAAAGGAAATGTAACAGAAGAGAAAAATGCACCACAGCAGTCACACATCGAAAGTTGATACTGATGCGAAAACTGATTACATTTGTTCATTTCTATGATTAAATGCCATTACTAATTGTAAACTGGGCAGTGGACAAGTAAGCACCTGTACAAGAGTCTCCTGCTGCCTTGCAGGCAGGTCTTGGCTGACAAAAGACTAAGGGAGTTAACCTGAAAGAAAATAACAACCTGCTGCCTTGCAGGCTGGTCTTGAATGACTAAAGGCTAAGGGAGTTAACCCTGACATAAAATAACAAGGCCTGGTAGGGGCCTCAAGGTGGCAGCCCCATCATCTACCTAAGGTACAGTGGGCTAATCCCCTGCTTATCCAAAACCAAACAGACTCAGAGAAATAAATATAATATAAACGGCTTGATCTTTCGAAGACAAACTTGGAAACGAATACAGACTGTGATTTTTGGAACATGGAATGCTAGGGCATTAAATAGAAAAAAGTTAGATATTTTGGCCATTACAGAAACAAAGAAAAAAGGACAAGGAATAGAAAATGTAGGACCAAATCATATTTTAATCTTCTCAGGAGTAGATCTCAAAGATAGAGCTAGAGCAGGATTAGACTCCTAATGCATAAAATCTCTCGGTCTTCATCTCTTTTTCGATGCTTCTCCTCCAGGATTCTACGGGGCGACCTCTCTTCCTTGTTCCCTGAGAGGTCCCTTTGAGAGCTATTTTAGTGATGGCATCAGTATTCATCCTAAGGATGTGACCAGTCCACTTCGATCTTCTCTTCCTCACAATGTGGGATATTGACTCCAGTGCTGTTCTTTCTTGAATGTCGTTGTTTGATATCAAGTTTGGCCCCAAAAACATTTGAGGATCTTTCTGAGACATTTGTTTTAATTGTGTCCAGCTTTCTGCAGATGTTATTTGTTGTTTTCCAAATTTAGCACCATTAAGAAGGACAGCTAGAATCCGAGTTTTGTCTTAATTGAGATTTTCTTGAATTCCAAATATTATTCAGTGATCCAAATACTTTTCTTGCTTTAGTTAATCTTTCTTTGATCTCATCTTCAAAATTTCCATTTTGAGTAATTTTACTTCCGAGATATGTTTTTCCAATATTTATGTGTAGCCCCAGTTTTTGTGCATTGTTATCAACTCGCTGTGTTTTGGTTTGTATATCTGTGATGGTCTGTGACAGGAGTACAACATCATTAGCAAAATCAAGGTCCTCTAATATTTCAGTGAATGTCCACCTTAGTCCAGTTTTCTTATTTTCAACAGTAATATTTTGCTGGTGATAGAGAGTAGCATGATTTCCTCCAATTTTTCTGCTCTTTCTGCTAACATGTCATAGTAAATTTTCTTGTCTGCTTCGACTAACTTTTTAACTTTTTTGTCTAGCATCATATATTCATTATGGATTTGTTCTTTAATTCTTTCTGATCAGTAGGCGGCCCTTTGTCTTTTTTTCTTTCTTCGATCACTTTCCACGATTGATCTGATATCCACCTTTCTTTCTTTCTTTTGCTAGGTCCCAGTAATTCCTGGCTCAGGTCTAGCACTCCCTGGTTGAATTTTGTCAAGGACAGTTCTTGCTCATCAAGCAGGCCCTGGTAACGATTTGACAACTTTATTTTGATTTTTTTTCGTAGTTTCTTCATTTTGCAGCTTTCCAACAACAAATTTTCCTTTCCTGATGTCACTTTTCTTTGTCTTCCTTAATTTATATGGATTTTAGCAGTCAGGAGCTCATGGTCACTTGCAACATCGGTTTCCCTTCTTGTTCTCACATCTAACAGTGATGTCTTCCATTTCTTATTGATAGTGATGTGGTTAATTTAGCTTTTGGTTTTCCGTCTGGAGAGGTCCATGTATATTTGTGGATGTCTCTATGCTTAAAGATGGTTCCTCCAATGACTAAATTGTTTTCGGCGCAAAATTCGCCCAACGTTCTCCATTGTCATCCATGTCTGCAGCTAGTCCTTCATGTCCCATTATGTGTTCTCTTTAACTATTAACTTTTTCAACTTTGGCATTTAAATCACCAAGAACAATAAGTAGATCATGTCTTAGGGTCTTTTGTACTGTGCTGTTAAGTCTTTCATAAAACTATTCTTTCTCACTTTTGACTTCTTGTGGGCGAAACACACGATGATGGTCATCTTTGCGTATTTGGAATTAAACCTAGCTTTCAGTAATCTTTCACCCATGGATTCCCATTCCAACAAAGTCATTTTTGCCGTTTTTGATAGTATCAGGGCAACTCCATTCATATGTTGATTGTCTTCTCTTCCTGAGTAGAGGATCTTATGACCAGTAGCGAGATTTCTTTTGCCATTGTCAGTCCATCATGATTCGCATATAGACAGGATATCTATTTTTTATTTGTCCATTTCAGTTATTGTCTGCGCAAGTTTTCCTGTCTGATAAAATGTGCGCACATTCCATGCGCCCATCAAAATTGATTGTTTTGGATTCAGAAGACTTGGCATAGTCCTTTCAACTTTGGCCCTCAACCATCATTGGTACAGTGTTCTGGATCGCCAGTCCAGTTTGGTTTTGTTGAGCTGCGGATCTAGAACTCTGTGTGTCAGTCTTTCCTTCACCTGTATTTTTATATTTTAATCCATTGACGGTTTCTGTAACATTTTATTTTTTTTACAAGATAGGGCGTTAACCCTATGCCTAACCCCCATCCTGGAGGACCAGGATTTATTTTGGAGATTCACTCCTAGACAGGTAGCTTTCCCAAGCTCATGAGCCCTGTCTGCCCATGGTTTATAATTGGACTTTTCCTTCTCCTAAACAAACTGTCTTTCCAGGTTAACGAGCTCTGTCCATCCTGGGGGAGGTTATAAAGGCGCCTCAGTTCGCCTGTTAGCCACCTCACAGGACATTTAGAGCATTTTCTAAGGGCTGAATTCCACTCTGCAGCCCCACTCCGTCCTCACTGGCTAACGCCAGTTTTGTCCGCAACTGCTTTTTTTTTATTCGGCATTGTAGCTGACCTCTATATCTAGAGGCTGTTCCCCTATCAAACTGGGGACGCGTCTGGTAGGAGATGGTCGCCCACGGCTATTAGAGGTAAATATTAAACCAAAAGGAAGAGAAAATAAATTATTAATAGCTTATGGACCAAACAAAGACGCAACTAAAGAAGAAAAAGATATCTTCGAAAACGATTTACAAAAAGCTGCAGAGAATCTTAAACTCAAACAGGAACTAATGCTTTTAGGACACTTAAACGCTAGAGTAGGCCACAATGTAGAAACATCAGGAGGAGTAATAGGTAAAGAAGGAGAGACAACTTCCCCAAATGGAGAGAGACTAATAGATTTTGCCTAAAGAATAACATGAAAATAGCCAACACCTTTTTTTCCCCCATAAAGATATCCACAAATATATTTATAAGGGTAAATGAAGACAGGTGTGAAAAATCAATGATAGACTACAAATAGTTAGCAGCTCCCTTTTTTACAGTTTTACAGTACATTGGATGCAAGAGTAAACAGAGGAGCAGAAATATTTAGTGATCATCACCTAGTGATTGCCAAAATGAGATTACTCACTGAAGAAAACAAACAGAAAAGGAAAGAGAAGAAAGCTACTAAACTCAACATAGAGGAGCTAAATAAACCAGTAGTAAAACAGATATCAATCTAGGATGATAATGAAAGAAGACAGCGAAATCAAGGAAACATGGAGAAAGCATTTTCACCAATTACATTTATATTATAATCCCTCCAGAACGTACAGAACAAGGAGTAAAGATCAATTAATAAGAGTAACAAGTAATCGAGATGAGACAGCTGAAGATGTAGATATATCAATGGAAAAAATCTAAACAGCTATAAGAAAAGTGAAATTAGGAAAAGCCCCAGGAGTAGATCAAGTTTATCCAGAAATGATTAAAAACCAAAGGAGAGAGGCAGACAAACTACTACATGCAATATGCCAACAAGCATGGAAGTCCAAACAGGTGCCAGACGACTGGAAAAAGGGAACGGTAGTATCAATACATAAGAAAGGATCAAATATGGAATGCTCAAACTATAGGGGGATATCACTACTTAACGTTCAAGGTAAAGTATATGCCAGGATACTGGAAATGAGACTAAGGAAAAGAGTAGAGGATCAGATTGAAAAGTATGAGAGTGGATTTAGACCAGGAAGAAGTGTACAAGACCATATATTTACAATTAGACAAATAATAGAAACATTCTATGAGAGAAACATTGACTTGCACCTGTGTTTCATTGACTTAGAAAAAGGCATTTGACACTGTGAGGAGGAACGAACTATGGCATTCCTTAAAAGAACAGAATAGAAATCATTAAAAGTTTTTACAATAAACCGACATGTGCAGTGATAGTAGCTGGAAACATCTGCAGAATTTGATGTATATGAAGTAAGACAGGGTTTTATCCTAAGTCCTCTTTTGTTTATCACATATATATGGATTCAATCGCAAAGGCATCTTCAAACATGAAGGAAATGAATGTAGGTATAGTGGAAGCTCAAACCAGTAAATGTATCAATGCTTTCATTTGCCGATGATTTAGTTCTGTTTAGAAAATCAGAAAGTGACCTTCAGTCGAATATCAACATTATGAACAATGAACTAAATAAAAGAGGAATGAGAGTAAATACAAAGAAAACCAAAACAATGCTAGTAACTAGGGAAGCTAAAACACAAAATCTTAAATTGGGCAAGGAGAATGAAGAACAAGTTCAAAGCTACAATTATCTAGGAGTAATGATTAACTCTGAGGGAAAACTAAGGAGAGAAATCAGCCAGAGAATCCACAAGGCAATGACAATATATTAACCATCTAGGAAAGGCATCTGTAGGTAAACTATGTTCTCATCTCCTCTTTAACAGCGAAACCTGGACCTTAGACAGTAGGGAATACAGTAGAGTGCAGGCAGCCGAAATAAAATATCTAAGAAGAGTAGTAGGGAAAACTAAAAGAGACAAAATCAGAAACACATTAATAAGAGATCAAACCAAAGCAGATGGCATAAAAACTAAGATAGAAACAAATCAATTGAGATGGTTTGGGCATGTAAACAGAATGAATGACACTAGAATAGCTAAATCAGTATACAATGCTAAAGCCCAAGGTAAAGGACCAAAAGACAGACCTCAGAGAAAGTGGGAAGAAGATAATATAAAAGAGGCATTGAAGCATAGAAATTTAACTTTTTTGTAAGGAAACAGAAAATGCAAAGGACAGGGCATCCTGGAGAAAGATCATCTGGGGCATCTGAACCCATACACAGAAAGGTAGAATGGGAACTGATACAAGAAAAGAATGGGAACTGAACCCATACACAGAAAGGTAGAATGGCAACTGATAAAAAAAAGAATTTATTGGGTAAAGCTGCCAAATCACTTACAACAAGTGGAAAAATCAAGCACTGTATAATTTTCATAACATTTTAATCAACTTTCTAAAAACATGTATTAAGTATCATGAAGAAATGTTTAAATATTTGAATTATGACATCTTTGTCTAAAAGGCCGCCCCATGGGAGACAGCAAATACGGCCCCTTAGACAGACAGACAGCCTCTGGAGCAAAATAAACAAAACATTAACTAGAAAGGAGGAGAATGTCTCTATAGAAAGAGGAGGAAGAATGAAGGCAGTGTACATTTCTTTAAAATTTCTTTCTTCTTCCCAAGACTTAATTCAGTTTTAATCCAGTCTGTCATTAGTCCTAGTTAGGTCATATGGTTATGGTGGTGCCTTTGATCTAATGAGATTAATCTAACAAGATGTTCCATTGACAGTGACCTGACTGCGAATGTCGTGCAGCAAGCTGATGCAAACCATTGGTGTCAATCGTCTAGCTCACATCAACATAAAGAGCCCGCCACTATCTCAGTAGAACTAAGCATTAGCACCTATAATATATATTATAGGTCTTCAACACGATGTACACTTAATATGGAGAGATAGACTGCATCGCCAATCTGAATTTAAATTTTCGTTTTATTGCCTTGATCATTTCTTCACCTCCTGGCAAATGAAATACCCACCTCTTAGCCAGACTGAAGCTTATCAAAACAGCCTCTAAGCTATGATAATTAGAGAAGAATAAAATCTGTTAAATACACGCAAAAAGCAGCCTCTAGGACTAACACAAGGAAATAGAAATCATGCTTCATAAATCAATAGCTAGATCTATGTTCAACCAAAAGCGATGAAAATACATAAATATGACACAATACAATCGCACTTTAGCACTGCCGAGCAGTATCAACCTCAAAAATAGTTAAATGCAATACTGTCGATAGGCCTACTGTTAACCACTTATCGCCGGCCTGACTCACTAAAAAAACATACCAAATGCGATGTGCAATCAGGCTCTCACTATCCTCTCTCTCTCGCCGGCTGACCGTGATGTAGGCTAACCTACCATGATCCCCTTTTCTCTCACTGGCCACTAGCCTCCGGGACCAAGTCTTATATGACCGTACCGTTGGACACATTGTCATTGGCAGTATTCCTGAAGTGCAATCATTTTCTCACCTCTGAAGCCTACAACGTTTTATGGTCCCCTCTCCTTTAAGCCTAACATCTAGCTTGTAGATAGTAAACAGGATCTACATCTAACTCTAGATTCTTTAGATTTCCAGATCTAACTTTTAATTAACTAATCTAGATTCTAGATCTAGATTTAGATCTATCTAGATCCAGATTTTGGATCTAACTGGAGTAACTTCTCTTTCATCTTCTCAGTCTCAGTCTGAATTATTTTTCATTGTTGATTTAATTGACAGATTAAAATAGAAAGATAAAGATTGCAACTTACCACAAATAAAAACATTTCAATAACGTCTTTCCTAAATCAAATTTGAGAAGTCGCCGGCAGATAAGGTTCAGATACTATCACAAGTGAAAATTGTAAACAAACCCATTCTGTTGAATACGCACCTTTGTGGAGAGCAAAGCAATCTAAGGTACCGGAAGACTCTTCTGGCTGCGAAAATCAAAGACGTCATAGGTCAATAAATAATGTCATAGTGACGTGTCTGCGTACTTTGATTTGATTTGTTTTACCCACATCCACAACTAAAGTGATCTCAGGGTTTTTGGTAGGATTTTTAATTTTGCGAAAATGAAAGACGTCATAGGTCAATAAATATTGTCATAGTGACGTGTCTGCGTGACTTTGATTTGATTTTTGGGGTTTTTGGTAGGATTTTTCATTTTGCCCGGACTCCCCTTGTAAACAGCATCTGGGATCTTTAACGTGCACAGAGTGTTGTGGTCTGCTCACGGGACCTCCGTTTTACCATCCGTCTCCGATGGGACTAGATGTCTATCCACCTACCTGGACCAGGGGTGGGGGGGAGAGAGAAGAAATTTTACTCTAAAAAAACTCGAGAAAAACGTTCAACAGTTGGCGGGGCTCGAGCCCACTACCTTTTGGTTAAGAAGACGACACCTTGTCTTTGGGCTACCGAGTCCCCCTGGCCTCGTGAGTCGGTAGGGAGCGTAAAGACTCCACCTGTGCAGTCGTCTCAATAAGGTGAAACACTGCTGGATTTTAAAGTAACGGGGATTGATGTCACATTTTACACATTGATAGCCGACTTGTCTTTAAGATACTAGAACACATACTGTTCTAGTATCTTTGCGTGTCTTTTTGTTTCGTTCTTACTAAACTTTTCTTTCACTCGCAGTCGTAATACACAGTATCTTTGATTTTTTTAGACAATTTTTTTATTAGTTGCTTTTCATGTTGAATCAATGCAAATTTTACAAGGAAGTAGAAACACAAATACATTTTTTTTATTGAATTCAATAGATGTTAAGTAAAATATAATAATGTGATATAACACGAAGAAACGATATTATTTGAGAAACTAATGAACAAAATAATTTTATTCACTTCATGACAGACATAAGAAACACAAAAACGTTGATTCAGTGTGCTAAATCGAATGACTGAAAGAGCAAACATTGAACCACGAGATAAATAAACAAGTAAGAGAAAGACTGGAAAGAAGTAACTTCATAGAGAAACCAAGACAGCTGAAATTAGAATAATCAATGCCACGTATAGAACAAGAAGCTCTCATTCATCACTGAGTTTTTCTTCATGTCCAGCTTGAGATTACGGTGTACACCCAGAAATTTGAGATTCCGTAGAAGGAATAAGAACCAAAATACAAGAACCATCAAACAAAACCTGATCATAGCGTTTAAAGAGCTGTATTCCCTACACGACTGGATTAGAGTTTACACTGATAGATTTGCTAAAGATGCAATCAAAGATGGAGGCTGTGGAATTTTAATAGTATGGTCCGATGGAAATCAAACTTAAGAGTCTATTGCATCAGGCAAGATCTGTTCAAACTATAAAGCCGAAGCAGTTGCAATTGAGGAGGCTACATGACTACACTATTAGACAAAGTTCACATCTCACAAAAGGTATTCTTTCTCACTGATGACAAATCCATACTACAGGCCCTAAATTCAACCAATGAAAACCAGCTAAACCATCTATCACTGCTTCTTCTCCGATTATGTCAGTCAACTCAATGCATCATATTACAATGGATACCTAGATATTGCCAGATTGATGGGAATGAGCGTGCAGATGAACTCGCAAAGTAAAAAGATTCGAGTATGCCCCATTGACCGCAGAGGAAGAAAAGACAATTATCAAGGCAGCTGTCTGCAACCAAGGGAGAGAAACATAGTAGCTATAAAAACCAAAGTCTGTGTTCATTTACAGTTACAGGGTTGTCTTTTTAGGGTGGATTCACATATCACATCTTCATTTACATTTACAGGGTTGTCTTTTTAGGGTCGATTCACATATCACATCTTCATTTACAGTTACGGGGTTCTCTTTTTAGGGTCGATTCAGATATCACATCTTCATTTTATGTGGATCAGTTTGTTTTAAGCAAGCAGGTGATTAGCCCGCTTTGCCCTAGGTAGGTAGTGGGGCTGCCACCTTGAGGCCCACTACCGGGGGTTGGTTATGATTTTCTGTCAGGGTTAACTCCCTTAGCCTTTGGTCAGCGAAGACTGGCCTGAAAGGCAGCAGGTTGTGATATTATGTCAGGGTTAACTCCCTTAGCCTTTGATCAGTCACGGTCCGCCTGCAAGGCAGCATTAGATTCATGGAGGACGGGGACGCCTAGTCCTCCTACAGGTACAAATATCTGCTCACTGCATGGAACTACGATAGCAACCCTGAATATTCCGATGAAGGGAAACACGTTTATGATGAACTCGAAAAAAAGTCATAGAGAACACAACAAAGACTTTATAATTATAACAGGCGACTCCAACTCAAAGCTGAGGAAAAAGATAGAGTAAAAGGAATGAAATGCTCTGGTAACTAAATCTACTCGAAAGGTAAACGTAATGACAACGATCAACACCTCATTGATTTATGCACAGAAAACAAAAACTTTTTATAACAACAGTGCCTTCAAGCATTCATCAAAACAAATAACAACGTGAAAGATTTAAGACAACAAAATAGTCAACGTATTTAACCAGATTGACTATGTAATTATCAAGGAAGAACATAAAAACTACGCAATAGATTCAAGAACGTATTTATCAAGGAAGATCATAAAAAAATTACGCAATAGATTCAAGAACGTATTTATCAAGGAAGATCATAAAAAATTACATAATAGATTCAAGAACGTATTTATCAAGGAAGATCATAAAAATTATAATAGATTCAAGAACGTAATTATCAAGGAAGAACATAAAAACTACGCAATAGATTCAAGAACGTATTTAACCAGATTGACTATGTAATTATCAAGGAAGAACATAAAACTACTTAATAGATTCAAGAACGTATTTATCAAGGAAGAACATAAAAACTACGCAATAGATTCAAGAACGTTATTTATCAAGGAAGAAACATAAAAACTACGCAGATTCAAGAAGATTTTCAAGGAAGAACATAAAAAACAATAGATTCAGAATTTATCAAGGAAGAACATAAAAACTACGCAATAGATTCAAGAACGTATTTATCAAGGAAGAACATAAAAACTACGCAATAGATTCAAGAACGTATTTATCAAGGAAGAACATAAAAACTACGCAATAGATTCAAGAACGTATTTATCAAGGAAGAACATAAAAACTACGCAATAGATTCAAGAACGTATTTATCAAGGAAGAACATAAAAACTACGCAATAGATTCAAGAACGTATTTATCAAGGAAGAACATAAAAACTACGCAATAGATTCAAGAACGTATTTATCAAGGAAGAACATAAAAACTACGCAATAGATTCAAGAACGTATTTATCAAGGAAGAACATAAAAACTACGCAATAGATTCAAGAACGTATTTATCAAGGAAGAACATAAAAACTACGCAATAGATTCAAGAACGTATTTATCAAGGAAGAACATAAAAACTACGCAATAGATTCAAGAACGAATCAAGGAAGTAAAATTTATCAAGGAAGAACATAAAAACTACGCAATAGATTCAAGAACGTATTTATCAAGGAAGAACATAAAAACTACTTAATAGATTCAAGAACGTATTTATCAAGGAAGAACATAAAAACTACGCAATAGATTCAAGAACGTATTTATCAAGGAAGAACATAAAACCTACGCAATAGATTCAAGAACGTATTTATCAAGGAAGAACATAAAATAGATAGATTCAAGAACGTATTTATCAAGGAAGAACATAAAAACTACGCAATAGATTCAAGAAATTTATCAAGGAAGAACATAAAAACTAACGATTCAAGAGATTCAAGAACGATTCAAACGATGTTATCAAGGAAGAACATAAAAACTACGCCAATTTATCAAGGAAGAACAATAGATTCAAAACGTGTTTATCAAGGAAGAACATTAAAATAGATAGATTCAAGAACGTATTTATCAAGGAAGAACATAAAAACTACGCAATAGATTCAAGAACGTATTTATCAAGGAAGAACATAAAAACTACGCAATAGATTCAAGAAGATTTATCAAGGAAGAACATAAAAACTACGCAATAGATTCAAGAACGTATTTAGCAACAACATCAACACAGACCAACGGCTGTTAGATTTGCTTAAATTAAAACACGTTGTTTTGGGTTTTTAATTTGATATAGACAATTGTAACCACTACCATTGTACTTGCCACTTCCAAATTAGCTGAAAAGGATTTTTTTTTGGTATCATGTGGTTGCCATAGGAACGCCACCATCTTGGATTTTCATTGCGAAAATTAGAACTTCATTTCAAATAAACTTTTTCAGTTATAAACAAAATTGGCTATAACTTTGCACACACGTTATTTGGTTCAATATCTAGCGCACCCTGTAGCTTTTTTGGATAAATGAAACGGTTATCATTTTATGCATTTTGGCACTTTTTGGCAAATCAAAAAAAAACGTTTTGCAAAAATTTGAAAAAAACATCAAAAAAGCTACTGACAGAAATTAGTATTTATTTTATAGATGTTATATACCAAATGTGGGGGCAATCGGACAATAAATTTTTTAAAAGTAGATCGCATATCAATGTCAAAAAGTAACGTTTTGAGAAAATCGCATTTTTAACATTTTTCTCTCCGTTATTTTAATGTTCTTTCACATATAAAAAAATAATACAATACTTTGAAACATCCTACAATCATGAGAGGCTATCAAATACTTTATGTTAACCCTATTTCAACTGCTCCAGATCCCTTATATTCATGTCGGGGTGGCATTTTTCTTATAATAGAGGTGCAAAATGTTTCTCGTAATATTCGGCCGATTTTAAATCATACTGACAATAATTCATCAAGAATAGATTCTTTAGATAGCCTATTTTGTGGTTATACCAACTTGATATACTTTAGACGACACTTCCGGCTTTTACAGCAAAGCCGATGTGTTGAAGTTTAGGCCCGGTATCATTTCTAAAAAAATCGTATAAAATGAAAGAATCGATGCTGAGTCTTTGTTATGTTATGAATTTCAAGGGAATGAACTGCTCCATCCGGTAGTGCAATAAAGAGTTTTGTCTCACTTATGGTAAAACTGTCTTCTCAGGTCACCTTAGACCAATCATCCCACTGTCCACCCTTTGAAAACCTTAGACCAGTCATCCCACTGTCCACCCTTTGAAAACCTTAGACCAGTCATCCCACTGTCCACCCTTTGAAAACCTTAGACCAATCATCCCACTGTCCACCCTTTGAAAACCTTAGACCAGTCATCCCACTGTGCACCCCACTGTCCACCCTTCGAAAACCTTAGACCAATCATCCCACTGTCCACCCATCGAAAACCTTAGACCAATCATCCCACTGTCCACCCTTCGAAAACCTTAGACCAATCATCCCTTTGAAAACTTAGACCAATCATCCACTCTTTGAAAACCTTAGACCAATCATCCCACTGTTTCACCCTTCGAAACCTTAGACAATCATCCCACTCTCACCCTTTGAAAACCTTAGACCAATCATCCCAATGTCCACCCTTTCAAAACCTTAGAGCAATCATCCCACTGTGCACCCCACTGTCCACCCTTCGAAAACCTTAGACAATCATCCCACTGTCCACCCTTTGAAAACCTTAGACCAATCATCCCAATGTCCACCCTTTCAAAACCTTAGAGCAATCATCCCACTGTGCACCCCACTGTCCACCCTTTTGAAAACCTTAGACAATCATCCCACTGTCCACCCTTTGAAAACCTTAGACCAATCATCCCACTGTCCACCCTTTGAAAACCTTAGACCAATCATCCAACTGTCCACCCATCGAAAATCTTAGACCAATCATCCCACTGTCCACCCATCGAAAATCTTAGACCAATCATCCCACTGTCCACCCATCGAAAATCTTAGACCAATCATCCCACTGTCCACTCTTCGTTGACTCCTCAGCACAATTACTTTGAACAGAGTGCGACCAAAGGAAAAGGAATGATACACTAGTATGTGTTAATGCAGACGATACAGATGGTCATGCAGAACTGCAGGAGTTCAAGGTGAAATAATATTGGAACGTTTAATGAGGCGACTTAACGGTACAGAGGAGGATCACATTCTGACGAGACTAGCAATGCACGCACCCACAGAGGGAAGAGACAACGTGCACATTCAGATGCCCTCCCCTCCCCTAGTTTCTGTGACATGGGGGACATTGAAGCATACATCGTCACCACTTCCTGCGTTTTCATCTTAAAATAACTTTGACATCCTCTAGCCATGGCCATTACAGAAACAGGGGTAGATGCAAAGAATAGACCTTGATCAGGAGTAGGCCTCCTAATGCATAAAAGGCATGGAAAGCTACTAGAAAGATGGGAAATTTATAATCCCACGGCTATTGAAGGTAAACATTAAACCAAAAGGAAGAAAAATGTAATTATTATTAGCTTATTGACCAAACGAAAACGCAACCAAAGAAGAAACAAATGTCTTCGAAAATATTGACAAATAGCTGCAGAGATTCTCAAACCCAAACAGGAACTAATTGTTATAGGCGAGTTAAACGCTAAAGTAGGCATCAATGTAGAAACACCACGAGGAGAAATAGGTAAAGAAAGAGAGACAACTTCTTCTCCAAATGGAGAGAGATTAGTATATTTTTGCCTAAAGAATAACATGAAAATAGCTAACACATTTTTTCCTCATAAAAATATCTACAAATATACACGAGTGAATGAAGAAATATGCGAAAAGTCAATGATAGACTACATAATAATTAGCAGCTCCCTTTTTTACAGTACAGTGGATACAAGATTAAACATAGGAGTTGAACTATTTAGTGATCATCACCTAGTGATTGCCAAAATGAGATTACTGACTGAAGAGACCAAACAGAAAAGGAAAGAGAAGAAGGCTAATAAACTCAAAATAGAAGAACTAAATAAACCAGTAGTAAAGCAGATATACCAATCCAGGATAAAAATATTTATCACTGAAAGGCAGGTGGATCTGAATGATAGCACAATAGAAGAAAAGTGGCAGATGTATAAAGGAACACTCCTCAGTTGCACTGAAGAGGTCCGTGGTAGGAAACAAATTAAAGGAGATAGCAAAAGAACAGCATGGTGGAATGAGAATGTCAAGACTAAGATCAATGAATTGAAGGAGGCCAAGAAGAAATACTTGCAAACAAAGAGGCCAGAGGCTAGGACAGATTACGTGAGTAAAAAACTATCGCCAGAGAGGAAGTGAGGAAAGCAAACAGGAATAATGGGATGAGTTTGGACAAAGACCTATCAAGGAAATCAAAAGCTGTTCTGGGGCAGGAGGGGGGCAATAAAGAGCACGAGAAAGACCAAAGCATGCCCAATACGACAAATTAAAAACGCCTAAGGAGAAATAATAAAAGAAGACAGCGAAATCATGCAAACATGGAGAATGTATTTTCACCAATTACATAATCCCGCCAGAACATATGAAACAATGAGCACAGATCAATAAGTAAGAGTAACTAGTAATCCAAAGGAGAGATCTGAAGATATCTCAATGAAAGAAATCCAAACAGCTATAAGAAAAATGAAATTAGGAAAGGCCCCAGGAGCAGATCAAGTTTATCCAGAAATTATTAAAAACCAAGGGAGAGACGCAGACAAGCTACTACATGCAATATGCCAACAATTACGGAAGTTAGACGGCTGGAAAAATGGAATAGTAATACCAATACACAAGAAAAGATCAACTATGGAATGCTAAAACTGTAGAGGGCTATCCCTACTTAACATACCAGGAAAAATGTATACCAGGATATTGGAATTGGTAATAAGGAAAAGAGTAGAGGATCAGATTGAAGAACATCAGAGTGAATTTAGACCAGGAAGACGTGTACAAGACCACATATTTACACTTAGACAAATATTAGAAGAAATTCTATGAGAGAAGCACTGACTTGCTCCTGTGTTTTATTGATTTAGAAAAGGCAATTGACACTGTGATGAGGAACGAACTATGGCATTCCTTAAGAGAACACAACGTAGAGCAAAAGTTAATAAAAGCCATTAAAACTTTTTATCAAAAACCACCTCTAATCACAGACTATGTAGACAATTGTATTTTGAATGTCTACTTAGCTCGCACAGACTACAGTAAAAAAATAGACACTTTGGACATCCTACTAGCGACAGAGACCGGGGAGGGGAGGGGAGGGGGATCTGGATGTCCCCGTAGTCTTTTTCTTTACAGCGTTTACACCAGAGACATTGTTCTAACAACATCGTTCTAACTTCATCGTTCTAACTACAGAATGCAGAAATGTTTTCTTTATCATCAATCGCTATTCACACCCAACTTAATTTGTCCTTCTAACAACATCGTTCTAACTACAGAATGCACAAAATCTTTCTTTATCATCAATCGCTATTCACACTGAACTTAATTTGTCCTTCTAACAACATCGTTCTAACTTCAGAATGCACAAAATCTCTCTTTATCATCAATCGCTATTCACACCGAACTAAATTTGTCCTTCTAACAACATCGTTCTAACTTCATCGTTCTAACTACAGAATGCACAAAATCTCTCTTTATCATCAATCGCTATTCACACCAAACTTAATTTGTTGTTCTAAATTCATCGTTCTAACTACAGAATACACAAAATCTCTCTTTATCATCAATCGCTATTCACACCGTACTTAATTTGTCCTTCTAACAACATTGTTCTAACTACAGAATGCACAAAATCTCTTTTTATCATCAATCGCTATTCACACCGTACTAAATTTGTCATTCTAACAACATTGTTCTAATTACAGAATGCACAAAATCTCTCTTTATCATCAATCGCTATTCACACCGAACTAAATTTGTCCTTCTAACAACATTGTTCTAATTACAGAATGCACAAAATCTCTCTTTATCATCAATCGCTATTCACACCGAACTTAATTTGTCCTTCTAACAACGTTTCACCTTGCATACCGACTGTCGGTCAGCGTCGGCCCATCGTTTAGCGAGGCGCATCGTCTCGGGGAAAGTTGGTAGACATTTCCGGTCCGAGCTGCTTGCCTGGGAAAAACTTTCAACTGACCATACCGAATCAGGGAATGGTCGTAGAACCTTTTTTTTATTGCAGATTCGGAATCAGCACCCCAAAATTAAGATGTCTCTATAGCAGAATTTGCTTTTTATCAATAATAAAGGAAATACTACTTTTTCTTCTTAAATGATAATTGATGGAGCAAAACTGTGCAGTGTGTAGAAGACTGCGTAATGAATGAATGAGGTAAGTGTGTAGTTTTCAATAATCAGATCTATTTCACTTGAGATTGAAAGAAGGTTACAGCCACATAAAAAATGGATACGGCTGAATTTGAAGCACCCATCAATGCAGTCTAGAAAGATTAGGACTGTATGACAAAAGCAGCAAAATGTATTCAAACAGACAATATGCTGTTATTGATCATCTCTTTTTCTATGAAGGGTGAAACCATGTGCAACAAGGTATTGAAACTCTCCGGCCTCATGCGAATATACGCTAGACACCTCTCGACATCTGCTAGTATTTGCATTACTGGATAATACAAGTCTCCAAATATCAGGCGCTGAGAACAAATGGAATGAACCAAGGCCATCGATAGCTAGAATAGAATTGAATAGAATAGAATAGAATAGAATAAAATAGAATAGAATAGAATAGAATAAAATAGAACATATTAGAGTAGAATAGAATTGAATAGAATAGAATAGAAAAGAATTGAATAGAATAGAATAGAATAGAATAGAATAGAATAAAATAGAATAGAATAGAAAAGAATTGAATAGAATAGAATAGAATTGAATAGAAAAGAATTGAATAGAATAAAATAGAATAGAATAGAAAAGAATTGAATAGAATAGAATAGAATACAATAGAATAAAATAAAATAGAATAGAATAGAAAAGAATTGAATAGAATAGAATAGAATTGAATAAAATAGAATAGAATAGAATAGAATAGAATTGAATAGAATAGAATTGAATAGAATAGAATAGAATAGAATTGAATAGAATTGAATAGAATAGAATAGAATAGAATGGAATTGAATAGAATAAAATAGAATAGAATAGAATAGAATAAAATAGAACAGAATAGAATAGAATAGAATAGAATAGAATAGAATAGAATAGAATAAAATAAAATAGAATAGAATAGAATCTTGACTTGTTCTGTGTTACAAGTTTTGTCCTCCAATCTTCTTCGGCATATATGTATGCATTTATGTATTTTTGTGTGTGTGTGTGTGTTTATGTGTATGTATGCATTTATGTATTTGTGTGTGTGTTTATGTGTGTGTATGCATTTATGTATTTGTGTGTGTGTGTTTATGTGTATGTATGCATTTATGTATTTGTGTGTGTGTGTTTATGTGTATGTATGCATTTATATATATTTGTGTGTGTGTGTTTATGTGTATGTATGCATTTATGTATTTGTGTGTGTGTGTTTATGTGTATGTATGCATTTATATATATTTGTGTGTGTATGTGTATGTATGTATTTATGTATTTGTGTGTGTGTGTTTATGTGTATGTATGCATTATGTATTTGTGTGTTTATGTGTATGTATGCATTTATGTATTTGTGTGTGTGTGTTTATGTGTATGTATGCATTTATGTATTTTGTGTGTGTTTATGTGTATGTATGCATTTATCTTTTTGTGGGTGTGTTTATCTGTGTGTGAGGGTACACCCCCCCCCCCCCACATCCCTTCATTTCTTTTTAAACACTTGAAGTAGGTCAAAGTGCAAAAGGGGAAAAGAGGGACAGGGTAGGGATGACCAATAAATCGTTCCGTCGACAGTGACGTTGACATGAAATCCACAATTATACATGTGACGCGATATCTTAGTGGTGCACACATTTTTGTCTTAAAACCGTTTTAGTCAACTTAGTTGTCATGGATTATTTCATTCTGTCTTTCTTTGTTTATTATTTCCCATTCTACCACCCAGTGCATGGGTTTAGATGTCCGATATTATGTTTCTCCAGGCTACCATGTCCTGGCATTTTCTGTTTCCTTCTGTGAAGGTTAAATTTCTTTGTCTTTGTGCCTCTTATATATTATCTTCTTCCCTTTTTCTCTGAGGTCTGCCAATTGGTCTTTTACCTTGGTTATTAGCACTGTATACCGATTTAGCTATTCTCTTATCATTCATGCCGTTTACATGCCCATACCATCTGAGTTGATTTATTTCTATCTTATGTTTTATGCCACTGATTTGGTTTGATCTCTTATTGTTGTGTTTTTGATTTTGTCTTTTTTAGTTTTCCCTTCTGCTCTTCTGGGATATTTTGTCTTTTTTAGTTTTCCCTTCTACTCTTCTGGGATATTTTGTCTTTTTTAGTTTTCCCTTCTACTCTTCTGGGATATTTTGTCTTTTTTAGTTTTCCCTTCTACTCTTCTGGGATATTTTGTCTTTTTTAGTTTTCCTTCTACTCTTCTGGGATATTTTGTCTTTTTTAGTTTTCCTTCTACTCTTCTGGGATATTTTGTCTTTTTTAGTTTTCCTTCTACTCTTTTGAGATATTTTGTCTTTTTTGAGATATTTTTCCCTTCTACTCTTCTGAGATATTTTGTCATTTCAGTTGCTTGTACTCTAGCTGTATTTTATACTGTCTAAGGTCCGGGTTTCGCTGCCATAGAGAGTAGGACAATAAACTGTGTTGTGGACTGGAATTATAATTGTGATTTGTTTCAACTTGCTGAGGATCAGAAACCAGCTGTTGTTGGAATAATGTTCAAATCATAATGAATATCGTGTAATAGAATTGTGTTGACACTTTGAATAGTTCGTGATTTGATGGGGGGGGGGTACTTTGAAAAGGGCACTAACACCCGTTTCCCTATTCGTTTGACGATAAAATAATTTTAAAAAAGTACACGTAGGCTATTATATCGATTGGTATAGATAAAATGCTATTACACGCTCTCCGGGCAATGGGTAGGTCCTTACAGACCCCTTGCCTTAAGCCGTCCCGCCCTCTACGAGTCTTCTGCTCCTTTGCTGTCGGGTCTTGGCTGAACAAATGCTAAGGGAGTAAACTTTGCCAGACAATAACAACCTGCTGTCTTGTCGGTCTGTCTTGGTTGACCAAAGGCTAAAGGAGTTAACCTTACCGGACAATAACAACATTCTGCCTTGTCGGTCTCTCTTGGTTGACCAAAGGCTAAGGGAGTTAACCTTGCCAGAAACTAACAACCTGCTGCCTTGTCGATCTGTCTTGGTTGACCAAAGGCTAAGCGAGTTAACCTTGCCAGACAATCACGAACAAGTCCGGGTAGGGCGCTTCCTACAAACACTCTAACAATATCTTTCTTTATCTATAGCTCGGGACTCATTCACACCTGAGTCAAGTGAGGAAAATAGAGTAAAGTATCTTTCCTAAGAGCACAAACGTTGTGGGGAAAACATACCTATACCAGCCGTGGGGCTTGAACCAGTGTCGTTGTGATTACCAGCTCACAGCACTACGGTTCAGATACACAACGCCTCGAGTTAAAGACATTGACCACCTGATATTCAAGATTCAAGGAGCTGTCTCGTCTCTGTGACTCGGGACATACTAAAAACCACGTGGTGTGAGCTGAAGCCAAGGTTATAGATCCTGATCGAGAATGACGATTCTCATGTGAAAGTCTGAAGGACAGTTTTAAAAGAGTTATAACTACGGTAACATACAATGCATTGTTGCTTATAAATAATTGCTTACTCAACTATGTTGGTGTGACGTCACTGAAAAGTAAAGACACAGATTAGGTGTACTAATTAGTCATTGACTATCGACCTTTAAATGAGGACCAAAATTACGTCTATTTACGTTGTAATACATTGAAATATTACTGTGTTTTACCACACTTTGTTATTCTACTGCTACTGTAAAGCGCTTAGAGCCATTTGAATATTATTATGTTATACCACACTTTGTTATTCTACTGCTACTGTAAAGCGCTTAGAGCTGTACTGAGATTTCCTAGGCTTAGATCCATTGAAATATTACTATGTTTTACCACACTTTATTATTCTACTGCTACTGTAAAGCGCTTAGAGCCATTTAAATATTACTATGTTTTACCGCACTTTATTATTCTACTGCTACTGTAAAGCGCTTAGAGCTGTACTGAGATTTCTAGGCTTAGAGCCATTGAAATATTACTCTGTTTTACCACACTTTATTATTCTACTGCTACTGTAAAGCGCTTAGAGCCATTTAAATATTACTATGTTTTACCGCACTTTATTATTCTACTGCTACTGTAAAGCGCTTAGAGCTGTACTGAGATTTCTAGGCTTAGAGCCATTGAAATATTACTATATTTTACCACACTTTATTATTCTACTGCTACTGTAAAGCGCTTAGAGACATTTAAATATTACTATGTTTTACTGCACTTTATTATTCTACTGCTACTGTAAAGCGCTTAGAGCCATTTAAATATTACTATGTTTTACCACACTTTATTATTCTACTGCTACTGTAAAGCGCTTAGAGCCATTTAAATATTACTATGTTTTACTGCACTTTATTATTCTACTGCTACTGTAAAGCGCTTAGAGCCATTTAAATATTACTATGTTTTACCACACTTTATTATTCTACTGCTACTGTAAAGCGCTTAGAGCCATTTAAATATTACTATGTTTTACCACACTTTATTATTCTACTGCTACTGTAAAGCGCTTAGAGCCATTTAAATATTACTATGTTTTACCACACTTTATTATTCTACTGCTACTGTAAAGCGCTTGGAGCCATCTAAAAGCCTATCGAAAGGGAACCTGCTCATTCATGAATCACTGACTCCTCGACGTTTTGATTCACCGTCCAAACATGACAAGCCCACACTAGCCTTCCAAGAATTGGGGATAAAATGTAATGCAAGGTGGCTGAACAGTTGAGCGTCCAAGTGCAATGCTAGTGAGGACAAGGCATGCAGTTATACACAATAGCATGCAATAGGAATGCATGTGTATATAATACAGTTATACACAATAGCATGCAATAGGAATGCATGTATATATAATACAGTTATACACAATAGCATGCAATAGGAATGCATGTGTATATAATACAGTTATACACAATAGCATGCAATTTAGGAATGCATGTGTATATATATAATGCAGTTATACAAAATTTCATGCAATAGGAATGCATGTGTATATATAATAATGCAGTTATACACAATAGCATGCAATAGGAATGCATGTGTATATAATGCAGTTATACACAATAGCATGCAATAGGAATGCATGTGTATATAATAGTTATATAATAATGCAGTTATACAGTTATACACAATAGCATGCAATAGGAATGCATGTGTATATATAATAATGCAGTTATACACAATAGCATGCAATAGGAATGCATGTGTATATATAATAATGCAGTTATACACAATAGCATGCAATAGGAATGCATGTGTATATATATATAATGCAGTTATACACAATAGCATGCAATAGGAATGCATGTGTATATATTATAATGCAGTTATACACAATAGCATGCAATAGGAATGCATGTGTATATAATGCAGTTATACACAATAGCATGCAATAGGAATGCATGTGTATATAATGTAGTTATACACAATAGGATGCAATATGAATGCATGTGTATATATATAATAATGCAGTTATACACAATAGCATGCAATAGGAATGCATGTGTATATAATGTGTATATATAATGAATGCAGTTATACACAATAGCATGCAATAGGAATGCATGTGTATATATAATAATGCAGTTATACACAATAGCATGCAATAGGAATGCATGTGTATATATAATAATGCAGTTATACACAATAGCATGCAATAGGAATGCATGTGTATAT
>JAXRKP010000422.1:190000-245000 GCA_037039925.1 Doris montereyensis
CTTCGTGCTATCACTGACAAGATCTGTATCTGCATATAGCAGGGTTCTCATTCACAACAGAGTACTTTTTGTGCTGCCTCTTTCTGGGTCGACCACGGGACTTCACAGGCGACAACTTGATAGCCAATTCTCATGACGAATAGCATTTTTTCTCTCTTAGGTATTCATCATTCTTGAGAATAGTTACTTTGATTGATCTAATGTTTTTTGCAGTAACTCTTTTAATAGACGTATTAGTTTGTGACAGTTTTTAGCGACAAAATTTGTGTTAAGCAGCTAGAAATACATTGGTTTGGCCTCTAAAAGTAGTGTATCAGGGTGTGGGATTGATAGTAAAAAATTACTGTTAATAATAGTAGTAGATCTAGCGATAATAGTCTATTAGCTTTATTATTAGTATTAGTTCATTTGAACACGATCAGTTTAAATGTCGGAAGAATATAAAAAATCGGGCACAATTCTTCTTCTTCTTCTTCCTATTATTTGCAGTCCACCTCTGGTGTATTGTCGCAGATGTTACATGAACACCGTCTCTGTCATTCAAGGATCTGATGAAGTTATTGTTGCTGATGTTCCTACTTGTGGCCCAGTTGATTTTTATATATAATGTCGATCTTTTTCTTCCTCTGCTTTTTGTTCCTGAGATATTTCCTGACTGAGAAAATGGCACGGAAAAACCTTATAATGTGATGGTAAATAGCCAAATCTGGTAACATGGTATTGGCCTGGCCGTCAACAAAACACTTGTCGCCCGCTGAGCACGTAAGAGGGGGAGGGCAAACATTGCGGTCTGTGTTTAATTGTAAACACGTGCACAAGCATAGGAATAGAGGAATAGAACAAAAAGATGGTCATGTTGATGTCTCTTATTTTGTGTTTATTTCTTTTTGATCACTACGTTTGTGTTTTTTTCTGGAAATGTTTTTTTT
This sequence comes from Doris montereyensis, assembly GCA_037039925.1. Classification (NCBI taxonomy): domain Eukaryota; kingdom Metazoa; phylum Mollusca; class Gastropoda; order Nudibranchia; family Dorididae; genus Doris; species Doris montereyensis. The sequence continues at coordinate 190,930 of JAXRKP010000422.1, forward strand.
CACACTAATTTTCTATCTCCTCTGTTATTTACCTACTAATTTATGTAATATTTATCCCACAGGTTCAATATTAACAGAAATACGCCAGAATTGTTTTACAACTTTTAAACTTTTTGGAAGAAAAATATCTTTTTGTACTTAAACTGCCATTTTTGCATATATGTTATATGAAAACATTCATAAAAAAACAACTATCCAAAATATCTCAATTTTCTGACGTCACATTTTAGATATTGAATGGAGAAAACGACATGCACAGGTTTTAAGTAATTTTATGCATAACTATGTGAGAGGATAGATTTTGAAAAATGGGTAAAAAAAATTCAAGATGGCGGCCATTTCAAAGGCAACCAAGAATGCTGCAAACTTTTCAGTGATTTAGAATGACTCTCTTTTGACAGTTGATATATATATATACGTTAAGGAAAACACCAACCCCCCACCCCTTAACATGCATATTCTTAAGCCAATGGGAGTTAAATCCTGCATCAAATTATTGTCCTGTCCAGGAGATGATTAATATCACCTGTTCAGCTTCACATTACAGAAACCAGGATAAGCTTCAGTTGTTAAGGCCACCATGGCCTTAAAGGAACTTCACTACATACTTACAAAGGCCAAATGTGCATTTTAATATTGTGATTGATCTTTTTTCTTTTGTTTTTTAGAACCAATCACCCCACGTAATGGTTTCTTATTTTTTCTTGATGTTAATGTAACTTTTTTGTTTTCTTTCTTGTTTTCTTTATTTCAGTGACAAGGTGGTCTCTTTAGATAATGAAATTATGGAAAGACATTCAAGTGGAAGATCAAACAAATGTTTGTTTCCTGATGGTCCTGTTAATGACCTAATCCCCAATCTTTCAAGAGGTAATACTATGTCGTCTGGTAGATCTAGCCCTAAAATGAAGGATGCATTGCCAGTCCAGGAAAGTAATGGTCAAACCATGAGCAATGCAGGGAATGACAAAATTCCTCTGTCTCCAGTCTCTGCCCAGGGCAAAAAGCCAGAGACTTTTACAGGAAAAGTGGCAGTGATAATGCATCAGGGGGAAATGGTGATCAAGATGGAATTGATGACACGACCGACATGAAAGAGGATGCAGAACATCATGCCGATGTACCAGAGGAAGTGAGGAATGTCAGTGTGGAAGGGATCAACAAAATCCTAAAGATTCTTCTAATGATTATCAGATTGATCGACTCCTGTAATGGACAGTCACGATAAAGTAGCAGTTTTATGATTTCAAATTCTGCATTACCTGACATTGAATATCAAAGCGATTTGTACAAAACGTTTTCATCCATTAGTTGGCCAGAGAAATCTGTAGAGACAAAACACTTTCTGGAAAATCTTATTTGTCTGATGAATTCCAATGTGCAAGATGGACACTCGAATAGTATGAAGGATCCCAGAAAACTTCTTAACAGCTTAAGGAAGAAAATTATGAACTTAGGAAGTTTAAGGGATGAGCCTGACATGCCAAGTTTTAGTTCATACATACTGTTGAGAAATCAAAGTAAGTGTCTTTTGTACATTGTCTTGATTAGGATAACACTTTTATAGTTAAAGATTTAGATTTTCTAGGCTTTCTTGATTTCTAGAAATATATTTGTGATGACTGTCAATGAATAGACAATGTTTAGTCATTGACAGTCATAACAAATATATTAATCATAATTGTTTTTAACGATGATTGCTCAATCAACCCTTGTTAAACTGTCCGTCATTATTTCATTGATAAATAAAAGAAAGCTCTTTCATGAACATTGAATATTTGCTTGTCATCTTTTGTTGTGGAAGTGGATAAGAAGATCTAAGTTAGATGGTGATACTGTATAGATAAATTCTTATAGATCACATCAAAATTAAATATCAATTAATAACACACCTGATCACCCTCTCTGCAGACATTGCATCTTCTTAAAGTGAAAGTGAAGCCTCAAGTACTTGACAAAGGCAAACTAGAGTATAAAGGAGTAACTTAATGCTTATAAACTAATAATAAATAACATTTTTGAAGCAAAAAAACCCTCTACTACTGTGTCACATTGAAGGAGTAATATTTGTTGAAAGACAGTGTGCTAAAATATTGGCTGAAGTCAAAATTAAGTGTAAGTATAAAAGTTCCTTCAAGGTCATTATGGTCCATAGAACCGGAGTTTTATCCCAGTTTCTATAGTGTGAAGCAGAACAGGTGATGATAATCACTTCCTGGACAGGACGCTAGTCTGATGCAGGTTTTACTCCCAAGCTAGTGCTTGTACCCATTTTGCACCTGGGTCAAGTGGGGAAAGACGTGTTACGCATCTTTCCCAAGGAACGCAATGTCATACCTGGCTTTGCCAAGATTCGAACCCAGGACCTCATGATTCTCAGTCCGGCAGCCTAGCCACTCGGCCACTGATGTCACTCAAACTGAAATTGACTCATAATAAAATGGGATACAGTGCACCGAGGCATTTCTCAGTTATCATTGACGGATTTTTAAGAACATTGTAGTTTATAATATTAATATCCCTAAAAAAGAGCATTTTAAAAATGTTTTCTCTCAACACCACCAGCACCCAACATGACTGAGGCCAAAATGTTAGCAGATTGACAAAATGAGGCTTGAACTTAATGTTGCGTCAATGCCTAGTAGTTAGATTTGTCTGGCTTGAGATCATGAGGTCCCAAGTTTTAATTCTTAGTAATGTCTGGGTCTGGCGTTTTGTTCCTTGATAAAAGCAGTTAACAGGCTCTCCCCCCTCCCCCACCACCACCACCACACTCAAGTGCTAATGGATACCAGCACCTAGGAGTAAAAACCTTCAATAGACTAGTATTCTGTCTAGGAGGTGATTATTATCACCTGTTGGGCTTCTTGCTTCAGAAACTGGAATAAAACTCCAACTGTATGGGCCATTCAAGGTCTTGAAGAAGATTGACCTATATGAGGCTTTGCTAGAACTTCATTTAAGATTGACTTCTTTGAGGCTTTGCTAGAACTTCATTTAAGATTTGTAACATATGAGGCTTTGCTAGAACTTCATTTAAGATTTGTAACATATGAGGCTTTGCTAGAACTTCATTTAAGATTGACTTCTTTGAGGCTTTGCTAGAACTTCATTTAAGATTGACTTCTTTGAGGCTTTGCTAGAACTTCATTTAAGATTGACTTCTTTGAGGCTTTGCTAGAACTTCATTTAAGAACTTCATTTAAGATTGACTTCTTTGAGGCTTTGCTAGAACTTCATTTAAGATTGACTTCTTTGAGGCTTTGCTAGAACTTCATTTAAGATTGACTTCTTTGAGGCTTTGCTAGAACTTCATTTAAGATTTGTAACTTTGAGGCTTTGCTAGAACTTCATTTAAGATTTGTAACATATGAGGCTTTGCTAGAACTTCATTTAAGATTTGTAACATATGAGGCTTTGCTAGAACTTCATTTAAGATTTGTAACATATGAGGCTTTGCTAGAACTTCATTGAGGGCTTTGCTAGATTTGACTAACATATGAGGCTTTGCTAGAACTTCATTTAAGATTGACTTCTTTGAGGCTTTGCTAGAATTTCATTTAAGATTGACTTCTTTGAGGCTTTGCAAGAATTTCATTTAAGATTGACTTCTAAGAGGCTTTGCTAGAACTTCATTTAAGATTTGTAACATATGAGGCTTTGCTAGAACTTCATTTAAGATTTGTAACATATGAGGCTTTGCTAGAACTTCATTTAAGATTTGTAACATATGAGGCTTTGTTAGAACTTCATTTAAGATTTGTAACATATGAGGCTTTGCTAGAACTTCATTTAAGATTGACTTCTAAGGCTTTTAGAACTTCTATTTGTAATTTAATTGAGGCTTTGCTAGAACTTCATTTAAGATTGACTTCTTTGAGGCTTTGCTAGAACTTCATTTAAGATTGACTTCTATGAGGCTTTGCTAGAACTTCATTTAAGATTGACTTCTATGAGGCTTTGCTAGAACTTCATTTAAGATTGACTTCTATGAGGCTTTGCTAGAACTTCATTTAAGATTGACTTCTATGAGGCTTTGCTAGAACTTCATTTAAGATTTGTAACATATGAGGCTTTGCTAGAACTTCATTTAAGATTTGTAACATATGATGAGGCTTTGCTAGAACTTCATTTAAGATTTGTAACATATGATGAGGCTTTGCTAGAACTTCATTTAAGATTTGTAACATATGAGGCTTTGCTAGAGCTTCATTTAAGATTTGTAACATATAAGGCTTTGCTAGAACTTCATTTAAGATTTGTAACATATAAGGCTTTGCTAGAACTTCATTTAAGATTTGTAACATATAAGGCTTTGCTAGAACTTCATTTAAGATTGACTTCTATGAGGCTTTGCTAGAACTTCATTTAAGATTTGTAACATATGAGGCTTTGCTAGAACTTCATTTAAGATTTGTAACATATAAGGCTTTGCTAGAACTTCATTTAAGATTTGTAACATATGATGAGGCTTTGCTAGAACTTCATTTAAGATTTGTAACATATGATGAGGCTTTGCTAGAACTTCATTTAAGATTTGTAACATATAAGGCTTTGCTAGAACTTCATTTAAGATTTGCTTTGCTAGAACTTCATTTAAGATTTGTAACATATGAGGCTTTGCTAGAACTTCATTTATGATTGACTTCTATGAGGCTTTGCTAGAACTTCATTTAAGATTGACTTCTTTGAGGCTTTGCTAGAACTTCATTTAGATTGACTTCTATGAGGCTTTGCTAGAACTTCATTTAAGATTGACTTCTATGAGGCTTTGCTAGAACTTCATTTAAGATTACTTCTATGAGGCTTTGCTAGAACTTCATTTAAGATTGACTTTTGAGGCTTTGCTAGAACTTCATTTAAGATTTGTAACATATGAGGCTTTGCTAGAACTTCATTTAAGATTTGTAACATATGATGAGGCTTTGCTAGAACTTCATTTAAGATTTGTAACATATGATGAGGCTTTGCTAGAACTTCATTTAAGATTTGTAACATATGAGGCTTTGCTAGAGCTTCATTTAAGATTTGTAACATATAAAGCTTTGCTAGAACTTCATTTAAGATTTGTAACATATAAGGCTTTGCTAGAACTTCATTTAAGATTTGTAACATATAAGGCTTTGCTAGAACTTCATTTAAGATTGACTTCTATGAGGCTTTGCTAGAACTTCATTTAAGATTTGTAACATATGAGGCTTTGCTAGAACTTCATTTAAGATTTGTAACATATAAGCTAGAACTTCATTTAAGATTTGTAACATTGATGAGGCTTTGCTAGAACTTCATTTAAGATTTGTAACATATGATGAGGCTTTGCTAGAACTTCATTTAAGATTTGTAACATATAAGGCTTTGCTAGAACTTCATTTAAGATTTGTAACATATAAGGCTTTGCTAGAACTTCATTTAAGATTTGTAACATATAAGGCTTTGCTAGAACTTCATTTAAGATTGACTTCTTTGAGGCTTTGCTAGAACTTCATTTAAGATTGACTTCTTTGAGGCTTTGCTAGAACTTCATTTAAGATTGACTTCTATGAGGCTTTGCTAGAACTTCACTTAAGATTGACTTCTATGAGGCTTTGCTAGAACTTCATTTAAGATTTGTAACATATGATGAGGCTTTGCTAGAACTTCATTTAAGATTTGTAACTAGAACTTCATTTAAGATTTGCTTTGCTAGAACTTCATTTAAGATTTGTAACATATGATGAGCTAGCTTTGCTAGAACTTCATTTAAGATTTGTAACATATGATGAGGCTTTGCTAGAACTTCATTTAAGATTTGTAACATATAAGGCTTTGCTAGAACTTCATTTAAGATTTGTAACTAGAGGCTTCATCATTTAAGATTTGTAACATATGAGAGGCTTTGCTAGAACTTCATTTTTAAGATTTGTAACATATAAGGCTTTGCTAGAACTTCATTTAAGATTTGAAGAGGCTTTGCTAGAACTTCATTTAAGATTTGTAACATATATGAGGCTTTGCTAGAACTTCATTTAAGATTTGTAACATATGAGGCTTTGCTAGAACTTCATTTAAGATTTGTAACATATAAGGCTTTGCTAGAACTTCATTTAAGATTTGTAACATATGAGGCTTTGCTAGAAGATTGACTTCTATGATTGAACTTCTAAGATTGATTGCTAGAACTTCATTTAAGATTGACTTCTTTGAGGCTTTGCTAGAACTTCATTTAAGATTGACTTCTATGAGGCTTTGCTAGAACTTCATTTAAGATTGACTTCTATGAGGCTTTGCTAGAACTTCATTTAAGATTGTAACATATATGAGGCTTTGCTAGAACTTCATTTAGATTTGTAGAACATTTAAGATTTGTAACATATGAGGCTTTGCTAGAACTTCATTTAAGATTTGTAACATATGAGGCTTTGCTAGAACTTCATTTAAGATTTGTAACATATGATGAGGCTTTGCTAGAACTTCATTTAAGATTTGTAACATATGAGGCTTTAAGATTTGTAACATATAAAGCTTTGCTAGAACTTCATTTAAGATTTGTAACATATAAGGCTTTGCTAGAACTTCATTTAAGATTTGTAACATATAAGGCTTTGCTAGAACTTCATTTAAGATTGACTTCTATGAGGCTTTGCTAGAACTTCATTTAAGATTTGTAACATATGAGGCTTTGCTAGAACTTCATTTAAGATTTGTAACATATAAGGCTTTGCTAGAACTTCATTTAAGATTTGTAACATATGATGAGGCTTTGCTAGAACTTCATTTAAGATTTGTAACATATGATGAGGCTTTGCTAGAACTTCATTTAAGATTTGTAACATATAAGGCTTTGCTAGAACTTCATTTAAGATTTGTAACATATAAGGCTTTGCTAGAACTTCATTTAAGATTTGTAACATATAAGGCTTTGCTAGAACTTCATTTAAGATTGACTTCTATGAGGCTTTGCTAGAACTTCATTTAAGATTGACTTCTTTGAGGCTTTGCTAGAACTTCATTTAAGATTGACTTCTATGAGGCTTTGCTAGAACTTCATTTAAGATTGACTTCTATGAGGCTTTGCTAGAACTTCATTTAAGATTGACTTCTATGAGGCTTTGCTAGAACTTCATTTAAGATTGAAGGCTTTGCTAGAACTTCATTTAAGATTTGTAACATATGAGGCTTTGCTAGAACTTCATTTAAGATTTGTAACATATGATGAGGCTTTGCTAGAACTTCATTTAAGATTTGTAACATATGATGAGGCTTTGCTAGAACTTCATTTAAGATTTTAACAAGATTTGTAACATAAGATGAGGCTTTGCTAGAACTTCATTTAAGATTTGTAACATATAAGGCTTTGCTAGAACTTCATTTAAGATTTGAGGCTTTGCTAGAACTTCATTTAAGATTGACTTCTATGAGGCTTTGCTAGAACTTCATTTAAGATTTGTAACATAAGGCTTTGCTAGAATCATTTAAGATTGACTTCTTTGATTTGTAGAACTTCATTTAAGATTGAAGGCTTTGCTAGAACTTCATTTAAGATTTGTAACATAGAACTTTTAGAGAACTTCATTTAAGATTTGTAACATATGATGAGGCTTTGCTAGAACTTCATTTAAGATTTGTAGAACTTCATTTAAGATGAGGCTTTGCTAGAACTTCATTTAAGATTTGTAACATTAAGATTTTTAGAACTTCATTTAAGATTTGTAACATATGAGGCTTTGCTAGAACTTCATTTAAGATTGCTTTGAGGCTTTGCTAGAACTTCATTTAAGATTGAATGAGGCTTTGCTAGAACTTCATTTAAGATTGACTTCTATGAGGCTTTGCTAGAACTTCATTTAAGATTTGTAACATATTTGATGAGGCTTTGCTAGAATTTCATTTAAGATTTGTAACATATGAGGCTTTGCTAGAACTTCATTTAAGATTTGTAACATATGAGGCTTTGCTAGAACTTCTTTGTAACATATGAACTTAGAACTTCATTTAAGATTGTAACATTATGAGGCTTTGCTAGAACTTCATTTTTAAGATTTGCTAACATTTGATGAGGCTTTCAGAACTTTAAGATTTGATAACATATAGGCTTTGCTAGAACTTCATTTAAGATTTGTAACATATAAGGCTTTGCTAGAACTTCATTTAAGATTTGTAACATAGAGGCTTTGCTAGAACTTCATTTAAGATTTGTAACATATAAGGCTTTGCTAGAACTTCATTTAAGATTTGTAACTTATATGAGGCTTTGTAGAACTTCATAAGATTTGTAACTTTGTTAGAACTTCATTTAAGATTTGTAACATATAAGGCTTTGCTAGAACTTCATTTAAGATTTGTAACATATAAGGCTTTGCTAGAACTTCATTTAAGATTTGTAACATATAAGGCTTTGCTAGAACTTCATTTAAGATTTGTAACATATAAGGCTTTGCTAGAACTTCATTTAAGATTTGTAACATATAAGGCTTTGCTAGAACTTTATTTAAGATTTGTAACATTGATGAGGCTTTTGCTAGAACTTAAGATTTGTAACATATAAGGCTTTGCTAGAACTTCGCTTAAGATTTGTAACATATAAGGCTTTGCTCCAAGATTTAAGATTTCTTTCTAGAACTTCGCTTAAGATTGACTTTATGAGGCTTTGTTAGAACTTTATTTAAGATTTGTAACCAAATAGCTTTAAATGTGACTAGTAAACTCAGATGGTTATCGAATAAGCTGTGTGATATAACAGTTTAAGGTGGCTCTACTTCTGACCATCGCTATGACGATGCATGTTATGAACAATATGGAAACAAAATGCAGGGGTTTTTTCTGTAAAAATGATGAGCAAGACATGGCAGCTAAGACATTGCATGGAAAGTTCATTACTCTAACGTGATTCCTGAAAAAGGCTTATTGTTAAAAAACATAAGACGGATTAGATATCTGCTCAACTCAAGCAGTTGGTTTGCAGTGAAGGAATTCATGTCCTTAATATGGAAAATGAATTTCAAAAGGGAAGTCTTGAAGTACAAGGTTCTGGTTATGCCTCATCATATACTATTTCAATAGATAGATGGAGATACATTTAGAAAGATGGGTTGTTGTTTTTTAAACATTTATCATAAAGATATTGGTAGAGCTAGATTCGATTAAAGTTTGTGGCATCTCATTCCAAGCAATAGGGCTTTGACAGGAGAAGAATTCAGAAGATTTTTGACCAGAATGCAATGTAGTGGGTGTTAAGGTAGATAAATAACAATTTTTGACCAGAATGCAATGTAGTGGGTGTTAAGGTAGATAAATAACAATTTTTGACCAGAATGCAATGTAGTGGGTGTTAAGGTAGATAAATAACAATTTTTGACCAGAATGCAATGTGGTGGGTGTTAAGGTAGATAAATAACAATTTTTGACCAGAATGCAATGTAGTGGGTGTTAAAGGTAGATAAATAACAATTTTTGACCAGAATGCAATGTAGTGGGTGTTAGGTAGATAAATAACAATTTTTGACCAGAATGCAATGTGGTGGGTGTTGTAATGGGTAATATAGTAGGTGTTAAGGTAGAGTAAATACAGTTGACCATCAATGGCGTAGAAATAATTTGATACATGTAGATTGTCAATTTGACCTCAATGATATAATTTGAAAGACTTTTTTTTTTTTTTTAATACGGTATATTAAGATCAAGACTGGATTAACCGTAATCATATCAAAAGTATGCATGCTGAGTGTAGTCTTCAGGAAAAGAGTTAGTGGGCCATTTTGAAGATGAAGAAGAAGAAGAAGCAGACCACATTTTCAAAAATCAATATGAGGATCATGTACTTTTTCAAACAAAACGAAGTACATGTAACAGATAAAAGATATAAATGGGCAAAGAGACATGAATAACAGTGGGGGGGGAGTGGAAATGGGGTCATGCCTGTCTCAGGGGCCGAGAGACAGAAACAAGGGAAAAATTATTGCCGCGAACGATGGCCAAGGAGATTCTTTCAACAGCCAAGCCGTTTCTCTCGGATCGCCTGTCGTGGACGAGATACGGCGATCGATCTCAGAGATCAATGTCGCGCCTGCTGGACCGACGATACCGGACGTTTCGACTGCGACCGTACGCAGTGGTATCGGTCGCTCAAGCCGGCGTATTTGGCTGTTTTGCTGGCCTCTGCGGCACGGCTCACAGTGCCCGGGTCGGACACCGATGCGGCTAAATACGGTGGAGAAAAGGAGTCGCTGCAAGTGGCTTCCCAGACCAGGGCCTGGGCCTGGGCCTGGTTTGAATGGGAAATTTAAAAGAAATTTGAATTTGAAAGTATACAAAAGAAATAGCAGGCTCTAAAATAAGAATCATTGAAAATTCCAAGTATAACATTTCAGTTCATGTTCTTTTGATCTGATCCATTATCAGTAACACCTTTTGTTCTATGAGAGATTAAGGTATAGTCAACTCCGGTCTGATCCATTATCAGTAACATGTTTTGTTCTATGAGAGATTAAGGTACAGTCAACTCCGGTCTGATCCATTATCAGTAACACCTTTTGTTCTATGAGAGATTACGGTACAGTCAACCCGGTCTGATCCATTATCAGTAACATGTTTTGTTCTATGAGAGATTACGGTACAGTCAACTCCGGTCTGATCCATTATCAGTAACACCTTTTGTTCTATGAGAGATTACGGTACAGTCAACTCCGGTCTGATCCATTATCAGTAACACCTTTTTGTTCCATGAGATTAGGTACAGTCAACTCGGTCTGATCCATTATCAGTAACACCTTTTGTTCTATGAGAGATTACGGTACAGTCAACTCCGGTTAATCGCAACATGATGGGAGCGTCAAAATTGTTATGATTGTCTGAAGTTGCGATAAACCAGATTCTGCTGTGGGCCCATTATTTAGGATCCTTTGAGTACTAGATGACTAGGTATATCTTTTGCATAGATAACTTTGCCCTCTAAATTTCACGGATTTGGGACCGTCATAAACTGTCTTATCTGTGTCAAAGTTGTATGCCTTCAAACAGATACTACACAGCCAGTAAATCACATGACAGTAATTCAGTTGATCTCAATGATTAGTTGGCAGCTGCCCACTTGGTTTATTGGAGGGGGAAAGTCCAGCTGTCTGAGTCTTTCTACATAAGGCTGATTATGCCTTTTATTGTCTGCTAGACCCACGGTCAGTGTCAAGCCATTGCATCATTACAGTTAATAGGTAATGACAACGTAGACATGTGAGCATCATTACGGTTAATAGGTAATGACAACGTAGACATGTGAGCATCATTACGGTTAATAGGTAATGACAACGAGACATGTGAGCATCATTACGGTTAATAGGTAATGACAACGTAGACATGTGAGCATCATTACGGTTAATAGGTAATGACAACGTAGACATGTGAGCATCATTACGGTTAATAGGTAATGACAACGTAGACATGTGAGCATCATTACGGTTAATAGGTAATGACAACGTAGACATGTGAGCATCATTACGGTTAATAGGTAATGACAACGTAGACATGTGAGCATCATTACGGTTAATAGGTAATGACAACGTAGACATGTGAGCATCATTACGGTTAATAGGTAATGACAACGTAGACATGTGAGCATCATTACGGTTAATAGGTAATGACAACGTAGACATGTGAGCATCATTACGGTTAATAGGTAATGACAACGTAGACATGTGAGCATCATTAAGCAAAGTGTGAAATCAGAAAGAAAAAAAGCCTACTGAAAATCTGAGGCAAGTTGTCGGCGGGGTTGCGATTATTCAAGTGAGTTGCTATTAACCAGTGACTTATATAAAGAATTAATTTTGTTTCTTGGGAAAAGTTGTGATTAAGTGAAAATTAAGATTATCGAGTTGCGACGAACCGAGAGTCGAATGTAATAAACAAGTACAGAGTGACACTAGTGATACCAAAGATGATTTGTAGCCTCTTGATAAGTATTCTGACTAGTGATACCAAAGATGATTTGTAGCCTCTTGATAAGTATTCTGACTAGTGATACCAAAGATGATTTGCAGTCTCTTGATAAGTTTTCTAGTACCTATTGTATCAAATGCTGTCCAGATGTTTCACAAACTTGTCAATTATCAATGAATAAATTTCAGGATGTTAGTTTTCATTGTTTGTATTTAAAAATGATCCTTTCTTTGCTTTCGCTGTTGTCCTCAGATACATCGATTCTTGATCCAAAGACATCTCTAGTACTTTCCAAGCTACTTTCAAGTGGCATGGGCTCCGACGAAGAGCTGAATGGCATTTTCGAAGCTCAGTGTAGTGAATCTGATTGCCCCAAACCCCTTTGCCTCAAGGTGATATGCTCCATTTTCTGTATTTCTTGTGGGTGGTTGGCAGTGGCAAGTCCTACTTTTTGCCTTTCACTCTGTCACATGATGTCTTTCTTTTTCATCTTGCTTTTTCCTCTTAGTTCACTTTAGAAATGATGGATGGGGTAAATTTCAATTATTCAATCAAACTGCTTTTCTTAACTCTTTATGTCCGGAATTTTTTCACAGCTCCTGCCGGAATAAATTTTTTGTGAGTCAAGTTTGTTCTTACCAGACAAAGGAAATCGCCCCTGACATGCCTCAAAAGTTATCAAACATACAACTGTTATACATCAAATTGTTTTAAATTTCTATGATTGTTTTATGCCTATGGGACAAAATTGAGACATTTAACATGCTAAGGAAGGTGGAGGAGCAGAACAAAAGTAGCGAAAGTAAAACATGAATTTTGATGTTTGCTCACATGTCAGAGGTAAACCACTTGATCAGTCGGGTTCTAGGGTCTATATCTTTGAAGGTGATATAAATCCAAATCAGCAGAAATTTACAGAAGTGAAATATCTTGAAAATGAAGAAAATTATGATTTTTGTTCTTGAGCCAGTCGATCCAAGTAATTTTCTAAACTACAGTATTTTAAAGATTATTTTTCAAACTTACCGGATCCAAATTGGCGGGGAATGGTTGGATTTTTTCAAATATTTATTATGGTTGCCTTGGAACCGGCCGCCATCTTGAATTGTAAAAAAAAAAGGAGTAAGTTGAAAATCTATCTCCTCCACCAGTTTTTGTGCTATTTAAAAAAAAATTCACATGCACATTACTGAACATTTTACTGAAAAATAAATAAAGAGTCTTTTTTAAATATATATATATATATATATATATTTATTTGTAATTTTATACTTTATTTTGAGAGGCTCTTTTGGTGTTTACCCATATGCCCTGTGCCATTTAAGACAATTTCCCCGTCTTTTCCAGTACTACAGTAGTCTCTGCCAAGATGTATGTCACCAAAATGCACAATTCGTCATATTGCACGTTTTTTTCATGGTACCGAATTTTATATACAACCTTAATCACCCTCCAAAAATGCAACGGCTGGCTTGACTTTGCAAAAATGCAACATGTTTTCATAGGTGTGTCTTCAATTTGTTGCAGTTAAAGAGACAATTGCTGTGAAAAATAAACTTGATAACCTCTTCATGCCTCGTCCCAGTGACAAAATCTGTCACGCGCATGTGTGTTTGTGTATGCACGGATGTGCGTGTGCGTGTGTGTGTGTGTGTGTGCGTTTATGTGTGGTATCTAGATCTGTGTTAACCATGAGTACACATGCACATGACAATTATGCAACTACTCATGGCTGTCTCGGCTGTGGTCGACCTCACCCACCTTCCCCTCCCTGACCCGATAAGTCTGCAAAACAGACAGTCTGATCGTCTCTCTGTTTTTGATAATGGTGAGAAAATCTGAGGAAGGTCTTGTGTCACACTTTTACCCACGGAGATTGTACTCTTTATGACACACGTATCAACAATTTTTTGATTAATATTGTTACTGAATGTCTTCAACATGCCACCCCCTGTTTTAGTTTTGAGTGAGAGAAGAATGTAACAGACCTATGAGAAACCTATTGGGTTTTGTCTTCAAGCCAACGAACAACAAACAAATTCCAAACAATAACGAACAACTAACAAACAAGAAAAGAGAGTTTACATGTATTTCCAAACAAGAATGCAAATGTAAATACACATGAATGGGTCGTGGCCTTTGACACCCTGTCAAAATGCACTTTCACCAAAATGCACAATATTTTTGTCACCCGTGGACCATGCATTTTGGCAGAGACTGCTGTATTGTGTCTATATGAGCAGTAAATTTGCCAGCAGGTTTCTATGTTTTTATGAAGCAAGTGAAGGGAGAATCATTGTTTTCCTGTATGAAGATAGACATTCCACAATAATGCTTGCAGTATTTTATGTTAGAGGGAAAGAGAGGATGACATTTTACAGTATTTTATGTGTGAGGGAGAGAGGATGACATTTTACAGTATTTTATGTTAGAGGGAAGAGAGGATGACATTTTACAGTATTTTATGTTAGAGGGAAGGGAGGATGACATTTTACAGTATTTTATGTTAGAGGGAAGAGAGGATGACATTTTACAGTATTTTATGTGTGAGGGAAGAGAGGATGACATTTTACAGTATTTTATGTTAGAGGGAAGGGGGGATGACATTTTACAGTATTTTATGTTAGAGGGAAGGGGGATGACATTTTACAGTATTTTATGTGTGAGGGAAGAGGATGACATTTTACAGTATTTTATGTTAGAGGGAAGGGAGGATGACATTTTACAGTATTTTATGTTAGAGGGAAGGGAGGATGACATTTTACAGTATTTTATGTTAGAGGGAAGAGAGGATGACATTTTACAGTATTTTATGTTAGAGGGAAGGGAGGATGACATTTTTATTTTATGTGTGAGGAGGAGGTTGGTTCTTCAGCAATTTGCACTGGGGATGGGGGGGTGGGCAGGGGCAATTCACGGTATTATATATTAGGAGGTGGTGGTGGGGGGGGGCGACTCCAGTTTGTTATGTCAATTGATTTAATAGTAAAAAGTTGTTGTTTTTTAATTTCTATTTGTTTGTACAATAAGTATTTTCTGTTTATTTCATAAGGACGCCATTTGTATTTTGTTTTCTTTGTTTCAGTTCCAAGAATCTTTGAAGAAGTTTCAAGATTGTAGGATAAGTGTAGAACATCTTTCAGAGGATGAGAAGCATCTGTTGTTCAATATGTATCAACATTGTTGCAGTTGTAAACATCACCGCTGCCCTTTGTATTGGTGTCAGAAAACCGCAGTGGACTGGTAAAAAGAGTTTTTTTTTAAAGATGCAACATTGTTAAAAGTGCAATGGAACCCGCTTAAGAGGGGGGGGCTCAGTAATCCAGTGGCAAAAGGTGTCAGCCTCTCAACCAAAAGGTAGTGGGTTTGAGTCCCACCAACGGTTGAACAATGTTCTCGATTTTTCTTCAAGCAAAATCTACCCCCCCCCATGGTCCAGGTAGGTAGATCGACATCTCGTCCACAGCGTCGAATTCCTGTAGCAATTCGCCCCTCTTACTTGTGGCCGGCAAAACTCATTAATTAGCCACATGCGCTCACCTGTCAGGGGTCAAGTATGGTCAGCTGGATTCCCGGGTAGCTGATCGCCCCATTGAGATTTTTATAAAAATTGCACCATTTTATCTTGCTATGATAACACTTCTCTCACACCGATTGTCTCTGTTTTTGTTTCTAGCATAGCATCAATTTCTTGTCTGTTATCTGTGAAAGTATCATATCTCTTGGATTTTTGACTTGTCTGATAAAAGCATTTTAATATTTTTTAATTTTTTTTTTTAGCTTTGGTCATTATATTTTATCTAATTGCTAAAAAACTATGCCGACATAGTTAATGAAAATGAGTTTATTTTAAAGATTGGTTATTGCACTTCATTCTGTAGAAAAAAATAATTTGTTGTCACAAACCACTACAAAGTTATATAAGTACTTTCTCCACCCACTCCCTTTTTTGTCCGAGTTAAGTACGCATGCAATGTGTAAATCATTTTTAACCGATTTTCCTTTATCCCATTGATTTTTACTGACCCTCTTATTGTTTCAAATAAATCTAGCATGCATCGCACCCTAGAGAATCATAAATTTTGAAACCATGAATTCTCACAAATAAGCCGTGAAAACTCACACTTAGGTCGGATCCCATTACATCATCCTTTCTTACCAAACATAGAATCACAACACAGGCATACCGCAGATCAATCTTTTATTGGCAACCACTGTCATAAATACTTACGCAAACAATCATCACACAGACAATGGCATTGCCCAATAGTTATTGATTAAGCACATATCTACAAAACATTTAATAAGTCCACAAAGCAATCTCACACACAAAGACAATTAATGAAAATTCCATTAATAACATTCAATAGGATATAGACACATACATGAACATGTATAGACAAAGCTTTTCAAACAAAACAATCCCAAAACAGTCTATTTTTTAGCACAATTGCACCCCACATATACGACAGTACAAATTTGGGCTTGGGTTGCTTGGTGAAAAGGGAACGGAAAGCTGTCACCAGTCAATTGCAAGGATAGAGAGACGAGCATGAGGCATTATAAACTCACAAATCAGAATGAAATTCATAATGAATGCACAAATACTAGAAAACAGACCCACCCCTGGTGCATGCACACAGATCTACATGCAAGTATCATTAAATGTACATAGTGATAAATATTTTATTTCATTGTGTATTAAGAGTTACTCTTTCAATGATATTGTTTGTTCCATTTAGTCTCATTATTGAGTACTACAAAAATTACTATTGTTCAGATCATACTGATGACACACAAATGTCTTTGAAAGCACATACCTGTATGTCCTTGTTTTGTAAAGTATGACGGCATTCGCCTGTGTAGGTTTTGTGTTAAAGCGTTTTACTTAATACCCTATGTCTGTTATTGTACTGAAATGAATGACCTAATTGAGGCCTTGATTGTGTGGAAACGAAACGCTTCTTGATCATTTTCTTTAATCAGCCTATCACAGTTTTCTCTTTAAAGTTTGGGGAAGCATTCACATTTGCTGTTGATGGCTATCTCAGTCAGATTATAAATTACCGTTATGCGTGGCAAAGTTAGCAGGGAATGAACGCTACCTGGCAGCCTTTTGTTGACCTCGGTGAGCGTGACCCAGGAGCACCACATCAGCCAACTAAGAGGAATGGGTTTTGTAAGATGTGAGTCCCATTGCAGACGGACTTTAAAATGGAGGTTCCGTGTCCCTTTGCACTCTGTGCACGTTAAAGATCCTTTGGCTGTTTACAGGGCAGCTTGTGCAAAATTAAAAATCCTACCAAAAACCCAGAGATCACCTTACTTGTGGGTGTGGGTAAATCAAATCAAATCGAAAACCTGCTTAAGATCAACACTTTGGGACTTTGAGAAATAGGGGTTAATGCTAATCGATTACAGGGGACTAAACCCAAATCTAAGGCAGAGCTCTATTTATGTAACTATAACTATGTCCCTTGTTAGATTATAAGGACCAGGGCTGTGTGGGAGGATGCATGATTGAGATGTGACGATATGTTTAGTTTTTGTTTGGTGTAGTTGTTGTTGATGCAAAATGAGTATGTTTCGTCTAGTAAGAAGTAAGAGCTAAAAGGAAGAGCATAGACGTAGGCATGCGGAGGATGGGAGAGTGTGTAAAAGGCTATCACGTGACCTCAAATAAACAGACAAACAAACAAGAAACAGGAGGGGACCATCAAAATATCTTTCAATTACAGGAGACGAAAATGTTTTGTTTTTTTTTGTTTTTTTTAAAACCTTGACAGCCTGACGGAACGGGAAAACAAAAAGTATGAGCTGGATTTGGTCACGGAGGATTTGGTTTGATTTACCCACATCCACAACTAAGGTGATCTCGGGGTTTGTGGTAGGATTTTTAATTTTTCCCGGACAGCCACGGGATCTTTAACGTGCACAGAGTGTTGTGATCTGTACAAGGGACCTCCTTTTTTATCATCCATCTCCGGTGGGACTAGGTGTCAATCTACCTAAATTGACCAGCGGGGTAGATTTTTCTTGAAAAAAAAACTTGAGAACCTGTTTCAACCGTTGGCGAGGCTCAAACCCACTACCTCTCGGTTGAAAGGCCAACACCTTGCCTCTGGACTACCAAGGTCACGGAGGAATGAGAAGTCATGACCTGGAACAATAATAAGCGTCTATCTGTACTGAGTGTCATTTTGCATTGTGCGACTTTAAAAGTTTAACCATTTGTACAGATTTTATAATATAGATTTGTAAATGACATTTGTTTATTAATTCCTGTTCATGATGAACATTGAAATTGGTGGTGGTTCAAATATGTTATGCAATAAGAACTATGTTTAACAATATATTCAGGTTTAACAATTACATTGACCTTATTATAAACATAAACAGTACAGGTATTTGTTTGATGTTGTAGATTTTTTAAATTTAGTGACACAAACCCCCTTAAGAGCCACTTTCATACATAATGAAATGGCAACACAGGAAGTGTACATTTTCATTTAACCTTATAAGGTCAACAGTCAAAATCCATGACCAATTATTTTTCTGAATGGATCAATGATAGTTGGAAATTATATACGACTCTGTCTCACTCTTTCCTGGGCCTTTACGTACGTGTATCCAAGCACAAGTACCAAAACATTGTGCTTTTAAATACAAAGACAATTGTAATTGATTCATCTTTGTGAATATCGTTCAACAGGTCATGTGAAGTTTCTTTAAATCTAAAGAAAATTCTCTTTAACATGAAGCAGCTTGTCGAGCATGGTTACCATGGTAACTTTATGGAGGAAATAAAGAGCGGCTCGTTTTCAAAGGTAATTGCATGTGGCACGGTACCAATATACATGAATTTTACAAATGATCAAAGAGATATAAAAAGACAGAAATGTGTGAAGACAAAGCAGTGAGGATAAAGATGTATTAATGGCCATCAACCATTTGTTTGCTGACACTGCTTTGATATCAATTTCCTTCAGCAGGCCTTTAGACTCATCAGGGGGAAGGACTATCGGGGGGGGGGGGGGGGGGAGGGGGAGGACAGAAGTCCAGAGGCAAGGTGTTGATCTTTCAACCAAACTGTCGTGGGTTCAAGCTAAAAACTTCCCATGCAAAGGAAGGAGATTTTTCTGGAGAATATGATTGTGATTGTGAAGCTTTGATGATGATGGCGACAATGTAGTGATCGAACTGACTTCCAATAGACCAGGCCTCCTCGAAACGGAGACGTGACTGGGTCGAGGATGATGTCGATGAAAAGCTTGCTTCTGGATGGCATTGGACTTAATTAAAAAAGCCAGAAACTAATGAGGCGTTTAGCTCCTACTGCCAATCTGTCCCATGATGCATTGCGCAATCTCCCAGATCGGTGGTAACTCTTTTGCGTGGCTGTTTTTTACTAGTCAAATGCTATTCATTGTATAGTGACAGCCGAAGACGTACATGCTGACTTTAGCACCTAAATGCTATCTATCTAAACATTTGAATGAACATATATGACTAGATTTATTTAGATATACATCATACGTTTGTGGGAAAACAGTTGCTATGGCATCTTGGACATCCTATGCGTGTCATTTCACGACTTCTTTTTGCCAGTGCCAGCCGAGAGAGCAGAACGCTAGATCTACTTATCTGTACTTGTAATTTCACCCTTTCGAATTAGAAATCAAGATTGCTCAAGTCTTGTGTTGCCATAGAATTTAATTAATAATTGAGATTTTTATATCACTCTTGTAAATAAATATGTTGTATCTCCCTGTGCCTAGATCTATTTACATTAGGTTCTAGTTTTGGATGTAGATCTAGGTGTTCTTCTGTCAACGAACGAGTTGAAAAAAATAGGACACGGAAAAAAAAAGAAGAATCAATTTGAACTTGTAGTGAGGTTGAGACATTGAGTAATTTGTTAGAGAATTTGAGAATTGAAAACAGATTTCACAAATATACTAAATTGTATTTTATGAATACGGATCAAAATGTAAAACAACAGGGGTGTTTAGCTTGTTTCAGGTATTTCCGATTAGACCTCACTATGATATACTGATAATAATGAGATAGATTCAGTAGTGAACCTATTCATCGCTGTCAGTATGATATACTGATAATAATGAGATAGATTCAGTAGTGGACCTATTCATCGCTGTAAGTATGATATACTGATAATAATGAGATAGATTCAGTAGTGGACCTATTCATCGCTGTAAGTATGATATACTGATAATAATGAGATAGATTCAGTAGTGGACCTATTCATCGCTGTAAGTATGATATACTGATAATAATGAGATAGATTCAGTAGTGAACCTATTCATCGCTGTAAGTATGATGAGCAAAAAATTGTCAAAGATTTTACTCAAGCTCGGAGAGCCTTGGATAATTCAACAAACAGAAAGAAAAAAATACAAACACAACAAGAGATAATAGACAAACAAATCAGTTACAATAAACACTGCGAGAAAGAAATAATAGACAAACAAATCAGTTGCAATAAACACTGCGAGAAAGAAATTTGAAGCTGAAGATTTAGGTGCTGTTGACATCTTAATACATATTGTGTGCATAATCCCCCCCTGCCCCCCTTTTCCCCATGTGCCAATGTCATTGTCACAGGTTTCAGTATATAGTAATAAAACTTGTGTATTCATGGCAAATGTCATAAACATTAATGTCATGTCAATTTATATTTCAAACAGGGTTATCTATGTGACATCATTAAAAAAAAGACAGCCTTAAAAAATGTCAATGAGAACTCAAGCAAAGCCAATATTTAGGGGAAAAACAGGGAAAATTTACATATTCATGGGAATTCCAATATGACTGCCATGATCACATGACCTCATTTGCATATTTGACAGTGCGTAATCAAAGTTCATCCATTATTCCATCAATCGTTCAACTATAATTATTTTTTTTTTCAACTTTGCCCTTTTTTGCCTATTTTCTTACCAAACCATTGGTAATGGGGCGAACGCTACAGGGCTTCATAGAACTTGGCAACCAATGTGTTAACCAGAAGCACTTCATAAAACTATCAAAAATGCCTCATAGAACTTGGCAACCAATGTCTTAATCAGAAGCACTTCATAAAACTATCAAAAATGCCTCATAGAACTTGGCAACCAATGTGTTAACCAGAAGCACTTCATAAAACTATCAAAAATGCCTCATAGAACTTGGCAACCAATGTGTTAACCAGAAGCACTTCAGGAAACTGTCAAAAATGCCTCATAGAACTTGGCAACCAATGTGTTAACCAGAAACACTTCATAAAACTATCAAAAATGCATTTGTAAGACATGTTTATGACAGTAGGTTGTTTTTTTGTACGATGGCTGTCCTGAGCAAATTATTTTCAGTCAGTCTACTTTGGAAGTGACAAGATCAATTTCTTCCTCTGAATTTATCTTTTTGTAATAAACTTATTTCGATTTGTGTATCTTCTTTATGTTGATTTCATTCTTTCAGGGTTTTCCTTACGATGACCAGCCTGTAGAAGAAAAAGACTGGATAGGGCTTTGTCGTTTAACGGGTGCAAAGAACTCAATATTTGCCCGATCCAACATAGAAGATTACAACGAATTTTTAGTTCTCAAAAAGGTAAGTTAAAATCTTATTTTTATTTCCTCTAATATTTAAAAAGAAGGATCTTAGAGGCATTCTGATTTCAATTTGTTTGTTCACCATATTCAGGGATTTCAGAATTTTAACATGCCTCTTAATTTTCCTGAAAGCCGTTTGAAACAGTCGGGGGGGGGATTATTTTTAACATGTCGACACCCGTTGTTAACTCACCATGAAAAGAAAGAATGCTACCAACCAAGCTATCTACGCTCCCTGGTAGCACGCTTTCTTTTCATGACGAGACGATGGGTACCGACGCATAGGTCACGGGTTCGATCCTCATGGTGGCTAGGATTTTTTCTGTCTATTCCTTGTATTTGTCTTGTCTTTGTTCCTATCGGGCTTTCATATTATTTCATGTCATTTCATGTCATTTCATGTCATTTCATGTCATTTCATGTCATTCCATGTCATTTCATGTCATTTCATGTCATTTCCTTCACTTTTGACATGTCCCTTGCCTCATAGTTTGTCATTAAAAAGTAATTAGTGGGGCTCACCCAATCGCTGAAGGTGGATTAAGCCACATGAACCCACAACTGGCCCTGAGCCAGCTGAGGTCGTAAGCTATGAGTTTCCATTCTAAGGGTTATAAAATAAAACTTGAATGTCGAACCAGTCCACTCAAGAGACGAAGAAGAAAAAGGAGAAGAAAAAGACTGTAGGAAGAATAACTTTATGGTGTCAAAACGAACTTAACAACAACAGAAAAAAAATTTAAATTAGAAAGTGATGATCCTCAAGAAGCTCATGGCTCTTGGTTGATTTTTGTTATGTTTGTTTACTTGGTTGGTTGAGTGTTTGTTTTTTTTGTGTTTTTTTCTTTCATATTTTCAAGCTCTATCATTAAATTGACTCTCTGTAATAGACATGTCTTCTTTCCCTACTTTTTCTGTCAGAATTTCCTCTCTGTGTTTTGATCTGTGCCGATTTGTAACGTCTTGTTCAAAACATCTTAACAGATTGGTCAATCTGTTTCGACACGTTGATGTCACTGATTATTTCTCTTCGTTTAACTTTGTCAGAATCTGATGTTTAAAAGTCGGTCCCAGATTCAGTTGTACGAGAAGTTGGGACAAATTTCACACAAAGGCATCACACAGCACTTGTGGACTGCATTTTGCTCTGATACACTTTACATGGTGGTGTGCACTCCATATATAGGTATGTTCTTTTTGCGTGAGCTTTATTCACTCAGCTGTGATTCATTCTCATCATAGCTGCCAACCAGAATGTAAAAAGCACATTATAAAATGCATGTTGTTTTTTTTTTTTTTACTTTGAGTCCGTTAATCTGTACTCGGCTTGAAAAGTGTGTATATGAGGGTTAACTGAAATTCTCGTTTAAGACGAAACCCTAAACCAACGGTAGAGATTCAGAGAGATTCGGTGGAAAATCTGGAGACACCAATCTGAGGTCACAAAACTACCTTCACACTTCACCGCAAAAGACAGCAATCAGCAGACGTTTTTCTTGTTTACAGTAAAGGGGGTTAATGCCAGTTAAATTATCGATGTTTTTCTGGAATATTACGGAGTGCCGAGCAAGTTAAAATTACCGGTAGTTCATGTGGTCAGAGTTGTGTGATGTCGGTGGCCAAGCTGTTAGGCTGCCGGACTGGGGATCATGAGGTCCTGAGCTTGAATCCTAGCAAAGCCAGGTTCAACCCTTTCCTTGGGAAAGACACGTAACACATTTATTTTCTCAGTCTACCCAGTTGCAAATGGGTACAAGCACTAACTTGGGAGTTATAATCTGCGTCAGACTAGCGTCCTGGCCAGGAGGTGATTATTGTCACCTGTTCCGCTTCATGTTATAGATACCGGGATAAGCTCTGGCTCTGTGGGCCTTAACGGCCTTGAAGGAACTTGACCTCTACGTGGTCAGAGTCTGTTTTTTTACTTTGAAAAGGTTGACAGCTATGCATTCGTGAAAAAAACCAAGAGGATGGAGGAAGATGAACGTTAGTACTAATTATAAAAGATAAAAAAGAAGATAATGATAAATTGTATGCCCCATTTAGGCAGAATGTTTTCTTTCACTATTTCTCCTTAAATTCTTAATTTGTCGTATTGAGCATGCTTTGGTCTTTCTCATGCTCTTCATTGCTCCCCAGAACAGCTTTTGATTTCCTTGGTAGCTTTCTTTAATTAAGTCTTTGTCCAAACTCTTCCCATTGTTCCTGCTTTGCTTTCCTCACTTCCTCTTGGACGATAGTTCTTTTACTCACGTAATCTATCTTATCCTCTGATCTCTTTGTTTGCAAGTATTTCTTCTAGACATCCTTTTTTGTCTTCGATCTTAGTTTTGACATTCTCATTCCACCGTGCTGTTCTTTTCCCATCTCCTTTAATATGTTTCCTACCACAGACCTCTTCAGTACAACTAAGGAGTGTTTCTTTATATATTTGCCTTTTTTTTTTTTTTTTTTTCTATTGTGCTATCATTCAGATCAGTCTGCCTTAGATAGATCTTTTTATCCTAGATCGGTATGTCTATTTTACATCTGCTTTATTTAGTTCTTCTGTTTTGAGTTTAGTGCTTTCTTTTCTATCCTTTTCTGTTCGTTTTCCTCAGTCAGTAATCTCATTTTGGCAATCACTAGGGGATGATCACTAGATATTTCAGCTTCTCTGTTTACTCTTGTATCTATTGTACTGTAAAAAAGGGAACTGGTAACTATTATGTAGTCTATGATTGACATTTCATTACTGTCTTCATTTACATGTGTATATTTGTGGATATCTTTATGAGGAAAAAAGGTGTTGGCTGTTTTCATGTCATTCTTTAGCCATATTCAGTAGCGACTTGCGATAAATTGTACGGTTTTGATTTTATGAATTTTAAAAAAATTGGATAAGCAAATTTTTCCAATTTTTGGAACATTTAATCACCAAAAAATTCTTTTTACAAAAATTTGAGGAGGTATAAAGGATTGCTACTGAAGAATTTTTTTTTCGTGCTTCACAGATTCTTTCTACCAAAGTGGGGCAATGGGACAGCAACTAAAAATGTAGACCGCACATCACTGTCAACATGTATTATTTTGAGAAAATCGCATCTAACCCAGAAAAGAAATGTATAATACTTTGAAACGTCATACTATCTTGAGATACTCTCAATTACATCTTGTTGACCCTATTTCAACTGCTTTTCAATTACATCTTGTTGACCCTATTTCAAGTGCTTTTCAATTATATCTTGTTGACCCTATTTAGTGCTTTTCAATTACATCTTGTTGACCCTATTTCAAGTGCTTTTCAATTATCTTGTTGACCCTATTTCAAGTGCTTTTCAATTACATCTTGTTGAGCCTATTTCAACTGTTTTTCAATTACATCTTGTTGAGCCTATTTCAACTGTTTTTCAATTACATCTTGTTGAGCCTATTTCAAGTGCTTTTCAATTACATCTTGTTGACCCTATTTCAAGTGCTTTTCAATTACATCTTGTTGACCCTATTTCAACTGCTCCCGGTCCCTTATGCACTCAGGTCGGAGGTCACTTTTTTATAATAGTGTGTGGGATGTCCCCAGTAATTTCCTGCCGATCTAAGCCAATGTTGATAGTAGTCCGTCAAAAGTAGATTTGTTTTAGATAAAGTTCATGATTAAAATGAGCACCGACTTGTAATACTTTTTGGACATAATTTCTGTTTTTTATGGTACAACAGATGTGTTGCAGGATGGGCCGATATGGTTTCTAAAAATACATGTGTGAAATGAAAGAATTGATACTTGGCTTTTTCTATGGCATCAGTGTGAAGGGGAATGAACTGCTCCATCCAATAGAGCAATAAACTAGATTTTAACCAATTTGCATGTCTCTCCCCTCCCCCCCCCCACCCCCACTTACCTGTCTCTGTTTGAAGTTTTTAATTTGGTGACAACATTTTTCAGCATCCTCACTTTATGAGCTGTTACGAGAACTGCATCAAAGACCTCCGCTCTGTGGTGAGACTGATGCTCCAAGTTATCGGCTCTGTACATTACCTCCATGAACACGACGTTCTGTACCTCAACTGGTCAAGTAAGGAGTAACGTTTGCTACTCAATTTCACCACAAATTGTGATTTCTCTACCTCAACTGGTCAAATAAGGAGTAAGCTTTGCTACTCAGTTTCACCATAAATTGTGATTTCTCTACCTCAACTGGTCAAGTAAGGAGTAACTTTTGCTACTCAGTTTCACCACAAATTGTGATATCTCTACCTCAACTGGT
This sequence comes from Doris montereyensis, assembly GCA_037039925.1. Taxonomy (NCBI): domain Eukaryota; kingdom Metazoa; phylum Mollusca; class Gastropoda; order Nudibranchia; family Dorididae; genus Doris; species Doris montereyensis. The sequence continues at coordinate 216,695 of JAXRKP010000422.1, forward strand.
CAAATAAGGAGTAACTTTTGCTACTCAATTTCACCATAAATTTTGATATCCGTACCTCAACTGGGCAAATAAGGAGTAAGTTTTGCTACTCAATCTCACCATAAATTGTGATATCAGTATCAGGAAAGGAGGGCCCCTTTTTCATATTTGTGTGTGGATCTGACAAAACCTGTTGTAAGGTGGCAACTTTCAAAATGCATTTTTTTGTGTGTGCATAAACTGGGCCCACTGTGTTCTCAGCATTTAAAACTTTTCATTTGGTGAAAATTAATCCAGTTTTGACTGTTGTGAATTGTTTTGCGAGAAGAATTTCAAAAATGCTGGAAACCTTTTTGAGAAAATAGCATTCAAAGTTTTTATTTTATTTCATGGGAAGTTTCCAGCTATGTACTAAAAACTACCGTTTTAAACAAATGTTTAGTCATTTTCAGGGCAAAATATTTCATCAAGGTGTTCATTAAAGGTCATTTTAAACAAATGTTTAGTCATTTGCAGGGCAAAATATTTCATCAAGGTGTTCATTAAAGGTCATTTCAACCTAAAATGCAAAGAACTCAATTTTCATAAAAAATCTACCCGAGGTCATATTTTCCCTGTTTTCTCGGTTCAAAGTCATCTTTTCTTACCTTACGACCAGTTTTGTCAGATCCACACGCATTTGGTCTAGGGCAACCCTTCAACCTTTGTAGCACAGATAATGTTTGGCTGATGTAGCAAGAAAACACAAATCCTTACAACACATTTATAAACATCTGGGAGCCATAAAGTGACGTTGTTTGTTGAAATTTGTATGAGAAGACTAATCTATGTATTTAACTTTTGAAAGTTCAGGTGATTCAAATTACAATTTTAAAAATGAATCCTCTTTTTACAATGCCACTGGCTCACATTGTCCCAAGTAAGAAAAAAAAAAAAGAAGATTTTTCCTCTTCATCATCTCCATCAGAAGCCTGACAATATTATGATATAATGTTAGTCGGTAGTGACTGTCTGTTTGTCTGTCTAGAAAGGGCTTAGGATTTATTTTTAGACCTGGAGAACCCTTGAAAATGTGACCATCATTTTCACTACTAAGACCTAACCCTTGAAAATGTGACCATCATTTTCACTACTAAGACCTAACCCTTGAAAATGTGACCATCATTCTCACTACTAAGACCTAACCCTTGAAAATGTGACCATCATTCTCACTAAGACTTACATTTTTGATTTATCAATACGGTAGAGATTTATTTCACAGTGAACACAGTCGCTTGCCTTGCTGGCTGGTTTTCCCAATATTTTATTATTTTATTTCAGGTAAGAATATTTTATACGCTCCTACTCAACAGTTGCAGTTGTCCAATTTCACATGCTCTGCGTTTAAATCAAGACTAGATATTGACATTGGTGATATCACTGCTTCTCTACCTCGGCATCTCTTTACACCTGAGGTAAGTAAAGTCACTGTGTGGTAGTATATGTTTCTTTTTTTTGCTTTCAAATGTCTTCTTTTTCAACACATGACTTTCCTCTTTTTTATCTTTATTCACACGTTGTTGCAGATGATGTGTTTTTTCTCTTACTTGTACGGAGGTTAAGTGGGGGGCTGCTGATAGGTCCTCTTCTTTCCTTTCCTTCTTTCGCTTACCCTTCCTCTTGGTGTTTCCTCTCAATTCACCCTGAGATCACTGCATACGGTGGACGAGGTAATTTCCAAGGAAGTAAAATCTTTTTCGTGTCTAATTTCAGTGCTCTGCTAGACTACTTTATCATTAACCAGTGATGACAATCTTGCTGGGATTAAAAAAATCCTTTTGATTGGTGGGTTTGACTTCAGAGGATCTTTATATTTCATGAAGTCGACATGAGGGAAGAAAGGAAAAACGAAGAATTTTCTCTCACAATTTCCAATCGATTTGAAGCTCTGACAGGACTAGAGGATAGTAACATAGAAGACCATTGGAGGGACCTGAAAGATGTGCGGACAGCAAAATGTGAGGAAACGCTTGGCAAGAAACAACAACACTAGAAATAATGGATTCCTCAAGAGACATCCATAAAGATAGAAACACGCAGGAAGGCAAAAATACAGCTACTTATGTCAAGAACCAGAGCAACCAAGGCCCAATCCCAAGCCTTATACACATAGGACAATGCTCAAGTAAATAAAAGTGTAAGAGCAGACAAAAGAAATCATTTTGAAGAATTAAATGAAGCGGCAGAAAAGGGAAATATGAGAGATGTCTTTGCCGTAACTAAGAAGCTAACAGGGAAGTACAGGCAAGGAAGTAGAGTCAAAAAGCAAAAGCGGCAATCTTCTTACCACAAAAGAGGAACAAATGTCTCGTTGGAAGGAACACTTCTCAGACCTGCTGAATCGACCACCACCTGCACAACCCCCACACATAGAGGAGGCAACAGAAAACCTAAATATAGCTACAGTTGCCTCAACACCAGCAGAGATTCGACACACAATCGGAAAGATTAAGAATGGAAAGGCAGCAGGACCAGATGGTATACATGGAAAAGCACTGAAAACAAAAACAAAGTACTCTGCTACCATTTTACTTAGTCTTTTCACAAAGATCTGATTCAAAGTAATATATACAATGATATACCCGGCTTGAACTTTCGAAGAAGAATCTGGAAAAGAACACGGACTGTGATTTTTGGAACATGGAATGTTAGGGCAATTAATGGAAAGGAGTTAGAATTAGCTGAAGAAATGGAAAAATTCAAAGTAAACATTTTAGCTATTACAGAAACAAAGAAAAAAGGACAAGGAATAGAAAATGTAGGACCAAATCATACTTTAATCTTCTCAGAAGTAGATGTCAAAGATAGAAGTAGAGCAGGAGTAGGCCTCCTATTGTATAAAAGGCAAGAAATGCTACTAGAAAGTTGGAAATTTGTAAGCCCACGGCTATTAGAGGTAAATATTAAACCAAAAGGACCAGAAATTAAATTATTAATAGCTTATGGACCAAATGAAGATGCCACCAAAGAAGAAAAAGATATCTTTGAAAATGATTTACAAATAGCTGCAGAGAATCTCAAACCCAAACAGGAATTAATGGTTTTAGGAGATTTAAACGCTAGAGTAGGCAACAATATAGAAACATCAGAGGAGGAATAGGTAAAGAAGGAGAGACAACTTCTCCAAATGGAGAGAGATTATAGATTTTTGCCTAAAGAATAACATGAAAAAAGCTAACACATTTTTTCCTCATAAAGATATCCACAAATGTACAAGAATAAATGAAGATAGATGGGAAAAATCAATCATAGACTACATAATAGTTAGCAGCTCCCTTTTTTACAGTACAATGGATGCTAGAGTAAGCAGAGGAGTTGAAATATTTAGTGATCATCACCTAGTGATAGCCAAAATGAGATTATTAACTGAAGAAAACAAACAGAAAAGGAAAAGAGAAGTAAGCTACTAAACTCAAAATAGAAGAACTAAATAAACCAATAGTAAAACAGATATACCAATCCAGAATAAAAAGATATATCAGTGAAAGGCAGATGGATCTGATGGAAAGCACAATAGAAGAAAAGTGGCAAATATATAAAGAAACACTCTTCAGTTGTACTGAAGAGGTCTGTGGTAGGAAAAAATTAAAGGAGATAGGAAAAGAACAACATGGTGGAATGAGAATGTCAAGACTAATATCAAAGAAAAGAAGGAAGCCCGGAAGAAATACTTGCAAACAAAGATACCAGAGGATAGGATAGATTACGTGAGTAAAAGAACTATCGCCAAAGAGGAAGTGAGGAAAGCAAAACAGGAACAATGGGAAGAGTTTGGACAAAGACTTCAAGAAAGCTATGAAGGATATCAAAAGCTGTTCTGGGCAGCAATGAAGAGCATGAGAAAGATGAATGCATGCCCAATACGACAAATCAAGAACGCCAAAGGAGAAACAATGAAAGAAGACAACGAAATCATGGAAACGTGGAGAAAGTATTTTCAACAATTACATAATCCCTCCAGAACATATGAAACAATGAGTACAGATCAACTATTAAGAGTAACAAGTAATCGAGATGAGACAGCTGAAGATGTAGATATCTCAATGGAAGAAGTTCAAACAGCTATAAGAAAACTGAAACTAGGAAAAGTCCGGTAGCAGATCAAGTTTATCCAGAAATGATTAAAAACCAAGGGAGAGAGGCAGACAAACTACTACATTCAAAATGTCAACAAGCATGGAAGTCCAAACAGGTGCCAGACGACTGGAAAATGGGAACGGTAGTACCAATACACAAGAAAGGATCAACTATGGAATGCTCAAACTATAGAGGGATATCACTACTTAGCGTACCAGGAAAAGTGTATGCAGGATTCTGGAAATGAGACTAAGGAAAAGAGTAGAGGATCAGATCGAAAAATACCAGAGTGGATTTAGACCAGGAAGAAGTGTACAAGATCACATATTTACAATTGGACAAAGAATAGAAAAATTCCTTGAGAGAAACATTGACTTGCGCCTGTGTTTTATTGACTTAGAAAAGGCATTTGACACTGTGAGGAGGGATGAACTATGATATTCCTTAAAAGAACACAACGTAGAGCAAAATTTAATAGAAGCCATTAAAAGTTTTTACAATAAACCAACATGTACAGTGAGAGTAGCTGGAAATGTACCTGAAGAATTTGATGTAGATATAGGAGTAAGACAGGGTTGTACCCTAAGTCCTCTTTTTGTTTATCACATTTATGGATTCAGTCACAAAGACATCCTCAAACATGAAGAAAATGAATGTAGGTATGTGGAAGCTCAAACCAGTAAATGTATCAATGCTTTCATTTGCTGATTAGTTAATTCTGTTTGGAAAATCAGAAAGGGACCTCCAGTCAAATATCAACATAATGAATTAAATAAAAGAGGAATGAGAGTAGATGCAAATAAAACCAAAACAATGCTAGTAACTAGGGAAGCTAAAACACAAAATCTTAAATTAGGCAAGGAGAATTTAGAACAGGTTCAAAGCTACAATTACTTAGGAGTAATGATTAACTCAGAGTGAAAACGAAGAGAAGAAATCAGCCAGAGAATCCTAATGGCAAGTGCAATATATAAACCATCTAGGAAAGGCATTTGTAGGTAAACAAGAATTGTTAACAAAAACCAAAATGGCAGTATACAGCACAGTTTATTGTCCTACTCTCCTCTATGGCAGTGAAACTTGGACCTTAGACAGTAGGGAATACAGTAGAGTGCAGGCAGCCGAAATGAATTATCTAAGAAGAGTAGTAGGGAAAACTAAAAGAAACAAAATCAGAAACACAACAATAAGAGATCAAACCAAAGCTGATGGCATAAAAACTAAGATAGAAATGAATCAGCTGAGATGGTTTGGGCATGTTAACAGAATGAATGACAATAAAATAGCTAAATCAGTATACAGTGCTAAAACTCAAGGTAAAAGACCAAAAGGCAGACCTCGAGAGAAAGTGGAAAGAAGATATAAAAGAGGCATTAACGCAAAGAAATTTAACTTTCACTGAAGGAAACAGAAAATGTCAGGACAGGGCAGCCTGGAGAAAGATCATTTCGGGCATCAAAAACCCATACACCGGAAGGTAGAATGGGAGCTGATAAAGAAAGAAAGAAAGAAAGTTCCAGGAAAGTTTCTCAACAGGGTTATCCTTGAAAGACTTAAAAGGGTAATGGATGCCCAACTATGAGATGAACAAGCAGGATTTAGACAAAATAGATCATGTATTAACCAAATAGCCACATTACGCGTCATTGTTGAGCAATCGTTAGAGTGGAATTCACCCCTATACACCAATTTCATCGACTTTGAGAAAGCATTTGACAGCCTCCATTGGGATTCTCTTTGGAAACTCCTGCGACATTATGGAGTACCCTTAAAACTTACAAGAATAATCCAGAAAGCATATGAAGATATGACTGAAAGTAGTACATGCTGAAGAAGTCTCTGAATATTCCAGCATCAAGACAGGAGTCTGCCAAGGCTGTCTTCTTTCTCCCTTTTTGTTTCTTTTTTTAGCCATCGACTTCCTGATGAAAATGCAACAGACGGAAGCAAAAATGGCATTCATTGAACTTTGACAAAACAAGTTAACGACCTAGACTTCACGATGATATCACTGTGCTTTCACACGCACAAGCAAATGCAGAAGAAAACTAATGCCATTGATAAGATAAGAAGATAAGAAAAATATTTATATTGCGCCTTCCCTCAGAAGAGCTCAAGGCGCATTACAAGCAAAATGATTACACAGACATGACATGCTATCGCTAAAATTTTTTACATAAAACAGATGCATCAATAAAAAATAGTATCACAATCAATTCAGTAAAAGCACGCAATTCAATAAAATTCATCTAAATATGTTGGAGAAGTAGTGGGTCTTCAAGCGAGATTTCAGTATATTCAAAGACTCTGCAGACTGGACGTCCCATGGTAAAATGTTCCAAATTTTGGCTGCTTGTGTTTGTAGGGCCCTATCTCCGAAAGTCTTAAGTTTAGTTTTGGGTGTTTGTATCATTTTCTTGCTCGCTGAGCGCAGTGATCTGTTCGGTGTGTATTTAGGAACTAACTCTTTTAAGTAGACTGGAAAGTCAGCCTCGTGCAGGCGTTGGTACGTGATTGTAGCTATCTTGTAGTCAATGCGGGATTTTATTGGGAGCCAGTGTAGGTGTTTAACTATTGGCGTAATGTGTTCTGTTTTTGAAACTTCCATAACTAATCTGGCGGCATTGTTTTGTATTATCTGCAGTTTCTTGATTTGTGTCAGTGGAAGTCCAGCCTGCAGAGAATTGCAGTAATCAATTCTTGAAAGGACAAATGAGCAAATTAATTTGTTTGTTGCTTCAGGAGTGATGTATTTCCTGATATGACATATTCTTTTTAATTCCAGATAGCAAACTTTTCTCAAATGTGAGATATGGTCTTCCATGGAGATGGTACAATCCATGATAACTCCTAAATTTCTTACTTTTTTGACAACAGGAATTTCTTCGCCACAGATTTTAACATATCTTAATTTAGCGGCTTCTACTTTGGCTTTGCTTCCTATTGCTATAACTTCTGTTTTGTTCTCATTTAATTTCAATTTATTGGATGTCATCCACGAAGAAATCTGGGTGGCGCAATCATTAAGGGAAGTTATGACAGATGGCAGTCCGGATATTTCAGCAGACTTATAGAGCTGAGTGTCGTCAGCGTAAATGTGGTAATTAAAATGATGTTGATTGATGATATTGTGTATTGGTTGTGCGTACAAAAAAAAAAGGATTGGCCCCAGAACCGAGCCTTGGGGCACACCAAAATGAAGAACAGAATAATTTGATAGCTTTCCATGGACTGATACAGCTTGCTTTCTATTGCTGATGTACGAACTGAACCATTCCAGAGCAGTGCCATTGATGCCAAAAGATAACTCTAAACGTTTAAGAAGAATGCCATGATCTATAGTGTCAAATGCAGCAGATAGGTCTAACAAGGCTAAAATGGATAGTTCTCCTTTATCGGTCGAATTCCGTAAATCAGATTGTATTTTCAGAAGTGCTGTCTCTGTGCTGTGCTTTCTTCTATAAGCAGACTGATAGGTTCCTTTCAAAGAGTTTTCATCTAAGTGTTGGTCGATTTGGCTCAAAACAGCTTTTTCTAATATTTTGGAAAGAAATGGTAGGTTGGACACTGGTCTGTAATTTTTCAGATCGTTTTGATCAAGGTTGTTCTTTTTTAATAAAGGTCTAACTATGGCCTCCTTAAAACTAGGGACAACAATTCCATTTGTTAGTGACTGGTTGATAATATTGGTAATATGGGGCAAGGTGATATCAAGGCAGCTAAGAAACAGATTTACTGGCAGTGGATCAAGTTCACACAATTTTTTAGTAGATTTGTCACACATATGTGTGCATGTGTTTGTGTGTGTGGTATCTAGATCTATGTTAACCATGTGTACACATACACACGACAATTATATATAGATTTTCCCCCCAAAAGTCAGTAATGCTTTTAACAGGGTTTTTTTCACATATGATAGAGGGCTCATTCAATCTCTTGTCTTCTTCTTCTGCCTTTTAAGCCTAGGCCATCAACAAACAATAGTAAAATCTGTGGGACTCAGGCTCAACTACAAGAAAACCAAAACTCTTCCCAACAACAAAAACCTGCAACACTCTGCCAATAACTCTAAAATGAGAACCGCTGGAAAATATGGACAAATGTTGCTACCTGGGTAGCATGATTGATGGCAAGGAGGTGTGGAAGAAGATGTCAAAACCAGGATGCAGAAGGCATGACAAGCATTTTAAACCTTAGCAAGGTGTGGCCCAGCAAGAGTTTACCAGAAAGAATCAAACTAAGGACATTCAACTCAAATGGCACGCCAGTGCTAACAGTTGGCTCAGAAACATGGCGAACCACAAAAAACTACCTTACGAAAAATACAATCATAGGAGAGTTATCAAAATATTCTGGCCTGAAATTATCTCAAACATTAATCTATGGGAAAGAACTGGACAAATATCAGCAGAAAAAAATATTTAAAAGGAAAGAAATGAAGGTGAATAGGCCACACGCTTAGAAAGGGCCCCAACACAATAACAAGACATATCCTAACACGGAATCCACTGGTTAAAAGATTGAGGGGTCTGCCAAGGGCTACATGGAGAAGAGAACTGAAAGGACAGATGAAGAAGTCAGGGCTAACATGGACATTCTATGGAGAGGCTGACACAGGAGAGAAGTGATGGGAGATTGTTTGTTGATGGCCTAGGCTTAAAAAGGCAGAAGAAGAAGACAAGAGATTGAATGAGCCCTCTATCATATGTGAAAAAACCCTGTTAAAAGCATTACTGACTTTCGGGGGAAAATCTATATATAATTGTCGTGTGTATGTGTACACATGGTTAACATAGATCTAGATACCACACACACAAACACATGCACACATATGTGTGACAAATTTTGTCACTGGAACGAGGCAAGAAGAGGTTATCAAGTTTATAATTCACAAGAATTTATTCTTTTATCGCATCAAATTGAAGACGAACTTATAAAAACATCTGTTGCATTTTGGCAAAGTTAAGTCAACCATTGTTGTGTTTTAAGGGGGTAATTAGCGTTTTACAATTCAGTTAAGTAAAAAAACCTGCCGTGCATTATGGCGAAACATGCATTTTGACAGCATGCAATTTAGCATCACCGTTTATGTTTGTACTTAAGTTCATAGCTTTTTTTAGACGACACTGTCTGAATCGAACATTCTTTAACTGCTGTGAACATTCTATATCCCTAATATGTATCTATGTATGTGAGTGTGTGTATATATGTATGTATGTATGTATGTATATATGTATGTATGTATGTATGTATGTATGTATGTATGCGTGTATGTATATATGTATGTGTGTATGTATGTATGTGTGTATGTATATATGTACGTATGTGTGTGTATATATGTATGTATGTATGTATGTGTGTATGTATATATGTATGTATGTACGTATGTATATATGTATATATGTATGTGTATATGTGTGTATGTATGTATGTATGTATGTATGTTTGTATATATGTATGTATATATGTATATATGTATGTATGTATGTATATATGTATATATGTATATATGTATGTATGTATGTATGTATGTATGTATGTATGTATGTATGTATATATGTGTGTATGTATGTATGTATGTATGTATATATATATATGTATATATGTGTGTATGTATGTATGTATGTATGTATGTATGTATGTATGTATGTATGTATGTATGTATGTATGTATGTATGTATGTATATATGTATATATGTGTGCATGTATGTGTGTGTGTATGTATGTATGTATATATGTATATATGTGTGTATGTATGTATGTATATATGTATATATGTGTGTATGTATGTGTGTGTATGTATGTGTTTGTGCGTATCTTTTATCACCACAAAATGAGGATATTATAATATATATGTATATATGTACGTATGTATGTATGTGTGTGTATGTATGTATGTGTTTGTGTGTCTCTTATGTATGTATTTATGTATGTATGTTTAGACATCATTCCAGTCATTTTTATTTAGATGTTCCTACAAATTTGTGTTCTGTTTGTTCTGCTCAGCTGTTCACTTGGGTAGAATTGTTACAGAGCACTGCAACAGCGCTGTTACTTTTTTTCTTTGCTTTCTTTGCTTTCAGATGCTTGCAAAACCTCCAGTCATTGACGAAATGACAGACATGTGGGGACTTGGTTGTCTGCTCAAAGAAGTCTTCACGGGGCAACCTGTCTGGCACGAGTACCGTCATGAGCCGGATCATGTGCTCCACACAAACTGGTTTTACTAAACTAGTCGACACAAACTGGTTTACTAAACTAGTCGACACATTATGATGTCAAAAGCAACTGACAATGTATATAGTAAAACAAGACTATACAGCTTTCACACATGAAGATTTCCATGTATATAGTAAGACAAGGCTATACAGCTTTCACACATGAAGATTTCCATGTATATAGTAAGACAAGGCTATACAGCTTTCACACATGAAGATTTCCATGTATATAGTAAGACAAGACTATACAGCTTTCACACATGAAGATTTCCATATATATAGTAAGACAAGACTATACAGCTTTCACACATAAAGATTTCCATATATATAGTAAAACAAGACTATACAGTAAAAATTTCTCTTTTTTTTTTTTCGATTAAAAGCTGCTCGCCCCTCCTGGTCCAGGTAGGTGGATCGGCACCTAGTCCCATCGGAGACGGACGATAAAAAAAGAGGTCCCACGTCCAGATTACAAACATTCTGTGCATGTTAAAGATCCCTTGGCTGTTTATAGGGTGTTCGGACAAATTTTGAAAATCCTACCACAATCCCAGAGATCATCTTAAATGTGGATGTGAGTAAATCAAATCAAAAAGAACTTAGGACTCAAGATCCACCGTGGGAAATCCAATTAACTCAAATCAAAAAGAACTTAGGACTCAAGATCCACCGTGGGAAATCCAATTAACTCAAATCAAAAAGAACTTAGGACTCAAGATCCACCGTGGGAAATCCAATTAAATCAAATCAAAAAGAACTGAGGGCTCAAGATCCACTGTGGGAAATCCAATTAAATCAAATCAAAAAGAACTTAGGGCTCAAGATCCACCGTGGGAAATCCAATTAACTCAAATCAAAAAGAACTTAGGGCTCAAGATCCACTGTGGGAAATCCAATTAAATCAAATCAAAAAGAACTGAGGACTCAAGATCCACTGTGGGAAATCCAATTAAATCAATTCAAAAAGAACTTAGGACTCAAGATCCACCGTGGGAAATCCAATTAAATCAAATCAAAAGAACTGAGGACTCAAGATCCACTGTGGGAAATCCAATTAAATCAAATCAAAAAGATCTGAGGACTCAAGATCCACTGTGAGAAATCCAATTAACTCAAATCAAAAAGAACTTAGGACTCAAGATCCACTGTGGGAAATCCAATTAAATCAAATCAAAAAGAACTGAGGACTCAAGATCCACCGTGAGAAATCCAATTAAATCAAATCAAGAAGAACTGAGGACTCAAGATCCACTGTGGGAAATCCAATTAAATCAAATCAAAAAGAACTTAGGACTCAAGATCCACTGTGGGAAATCCAATATTATCATCATCAACTCAAATGTAGGTAAATCAGTCAACATCGGAAATATCTCTCAGAAATGACTGCTTATTGGGTATTCACAGCTAATCTATATCTGGAGGTTGTTCCACTGTCCACAACCAGTGGACGCGCCTGTTAGGGGATGGTCACCCCTGCTGGATGTTGGGAGATGCTCAGGCTGTATTTTATTATTGTGATGATTCAGACGTATGTGTTCTGGATTTAAGTAGTGAAAAACTGATGCTCTGACCAGTTCAGGCTAGAGTAAACTAAGGCAGGAAAAGACCTCTGTTTTATTTTATGTTGATGAAGGAGTCATGACATTTAACATTTGCGTCTTTTCAGTTGAAGAAGTCATGACATTTAACATTTGCGTCTTTTCAGCTGAAAAAGTCATGACATTTAACATTTGCGTCTTTTCAGTTGAAAAAGTCATGACACTTAACATTTCGTCTTTTCAGTTGAAGGAACGAACACCACCCAAACCTGATGACTGCCTGGATTTATTTCACATTTTCAAAGCTTGTTGGGAGGTAAGTTGTTTCAAGAAGTTTGCCATTGGCCTCATAACCTTATTTTCTGTCTTAGCCATTGGCTTCATAACGTTATTTTCCTTCTTAGCCATTGGCCTCATAACGTTATTTTCCTTCTTAGCCATTGGCCTCATAACGCTATTTTCTGTCTTAGGCATTGGCCTCATAACGTTATTTTCTGTCTTAGCCATTGGCCTCATAACGTTATTTTCCTTCTTAGGCATTGGTCTCATAACGTTATTTTCTGTCTTGGCCATTGGCCTCATAACATTATTTTCTGTCTTAGCCATTGGTCTTATAACGTTATTTTCTGTCTTAGCCATGGGCTTATAACGTTATTTTCCTTCTGAGCCATTGGCCTCATAACGTTATTTTCCTTCTTAGCCATTGGCCTCATAACGTTATTTTCCTTCTGAGCGATTTGTGGGCGGTTTGCCAGGGCCTGCTGGTAGGCTGACTTTCACTCTTTCATTTTTCTTGCGTCCTTGATGTTATCTCTTAATTCACCCATACAGTATTATCATTATTGTTTGAGTTCTCTTCACATTACTCAAGGTTGGAATCAATTCGTCTGTTTATCATACACTGCATACATGACAAGGGACATGGCATGATACTCTATCTGACATTTCCTTTATTTAGTTCCAATACCCCTAAATCTTATCTCTAATACATTGTTGACAATAGGCTGTCAATCCTTTTAGTGGCATTTTATTAAAATGCAAATTTGGAAATTCGTTAAAATTATACCTCTACTTGCTGTTATTAGTATTTTTTATTTATATTTATAGTGGAGTGGATGACATAGTTTTTCGTTTCGTCATATTTTCCACCAAACTTTTCTCTTTTTTTAAAGTATAAATTTTGATCTATAGTAGCACATGCAATTACCATACATTGAAAATAAGACTAAAAATAATTTTAACAAAGAGGGGGAGTGGGGCAGGCAAGAAGCGATGAAATGAGCAAAGTGTTAAGTCTCACTGAAGCCTCAAAAGCACTGGACTTCAAGACATTAGCTGCAGATTACAGGGAAGTCAAGCGGCCTTCAAGTATTTGTGCAATTGAAGGGGTCATTTCAATAGTGTGCCTTCGTCACAATTACGTTATTAAAAGAAAAATGCCAAAAAACATGGATTTTGGCACTGTCGGCTGTGGGAATTCCAAGTTTCAAACGCAGGTAAACCCGATGTATGTCATTATATCATTTTCACACTTTTCTGGAAGCATTGCCTTTTATTCCCTCTGATTATTTCCAATTGTTCTGAACAGAACCAAATTTCTTGAAGTGGTTGACCAGCCAAACTATCGTTCTTTTACCAGGTGCCGGTTTATCCAAAAATCTTGTGTCAATATTGAAGTGTTTACAAAATGATACACACATCTCTTTCAGTGACTTTATGTTGATGTACATGTAATACCCAAGACTATTACAATGAAAATCCCGTAAGGGTAGTTAACTGAGCAATTGCTTAAGAAGATTTTTTTACATAAGTCGATCTTTTTTAATAGGTCCCGTGAACATCGACTTATGCGGCATCCACTGTATTTACATACAGCAAGTATCTGTTGATCTGTATTCCACTGGGGCATAATGATAACGGCCACAAATCGCATTTTGGTTTATCTACTATAATGAAATCTGAATGAATTTACTAGAATGTGTTCAATAATGATGCTTAACGCAGCCACGCTATTCGCATTTCTTTGATATCATGTTTTTTGTGTTATAAATAGTAGTTCTATGGAGTCACAAAAGTTATAGCAAAGGCATGGGGTCCCACCGATAGCCAGCAAATTACATTATTAACTCACCTTGTCATACCTGTTAGCCCTTGTGTTGACTCATCTTGCCAGCCTGTTAGCCCTTGTCTTGACTCATCTTGCCACACCTGTTAGATTTGTCTTGACTCATCTTGCCACACCTGTTAGCCCTTGTCTTGACTCATCTTGCCACACCTGTTAGCCCTTGTCTTGACTCATCTTGCCACACCTGTTAGCCTGTTAGATTTGTCTTGACTCATCTTGCCACACCTGTTGATTTGTGTTGACTCACCTTGTCATGACTCATCTTGCCACACCTGTTAGATTTGTCTTGACTCATCTTGCCACACCTGTTAGATTTGTCTTGACTCATCTTGCCACACCTGTTAGATTTGTCTTGACTCATCTTGCCACACCTGTTAGCCCTTGTCTTGACTCATCTTGCCACACCTGTTAGCCCTTGTCTTGACTCATCTTGCCACACCTGTTAGCCCTTTGTCTTGACTCATCTTGCCACACCTGTTAGCCTTTGTCTTGACTCATCTTGCCACACCTGTTAGCCTTTGTCTTGACTCATCTTGCCCTTGTCTTGACTCATCTTGCCACACCTGTTAGCCTTTGTCTTGACTCATCTTGCCACACCTGTTAGCCTTTGTCTTGACTCATCTTGCCACACCTGTTAGCCTTTGTGTCTTGACTCATCTTGCCACACCTGTTAGCCTTTGTGTTGACTCATCTTGCCACACACCTGTTAGCCTTTGTGTTGACTCATCTTGCCACACCTGTTAGCCTTTGTGTTGACTCATCTTGCCACACCTGTTAGCCTTTGTGCCACACCTGTTAGCCTTTGTGTTGACTCATCTTGCCACACCTGTTAGCCTTTGTGTTGACTCATCTTGCCACACCTGTTAGCCTTTGTGTTGACTCATCTTGCCACACCTGTTAGCCTTGTGTTGACTCATCTTGCCACACCTGTTAGCCTTTGTGTTGACTCATCTTGCCACACCTGTTAGCCTTTGTGTTGACTCATCTTGCCACACCTGTTAGCCTTTGTGTTGACTCATCTTGCCACACCTGTTAGCCCTTGTGTTGACTCTTGACTCATCTTGCCACACCTGTTAGATTTGTCTTGACTCATCTTGCCACACCTGTTAGATTTTTGATCTTTATCACACCTGTTAGCCCTTGTGTTGACTCATTATCAAACTTTTTCTCTGCCCCTGTAACAGATGAATCCACAAGAAAGACCGAATTGTGAGGAATTAGAAAATTTGCTGGTCGGCGGAACGTGAAAGGCTGAGCAGATGAGGAAATTCCAAGACCTATGGCCTTATTGGGAACTGACTAAGTTTGCGCTGTCTTTCAATTTAACATTAATTTGTCCATAGCTGGCAACTGCCTGTTCTTCATTTGTCCCCCTCCTCCCCCGGGCGGTTGGTGAGTGCTCCTGGTAGGGTTGGTTCTGCTTCTGTCCATTTACCAGTTTTACTCTTCCACTTCTTTTATCTTGCTTTTTACCTCTTAATTCACCATGAGATCACCGTTTATGGTGGACGAAGTAAATTTAAAAAAAAACTAAAAGCCTTAGAAAGTTGACCGCCATGGAATTGAACTGCAGGTATCCGTAACATGCCTCTCCCAACTGGGGTTACACAGGTGTAGACGGTTGGCCGTTTCAAGGTTTTCTCGGAACTCAATCGACTCGGATCCCAATCTTAGGCACTCTGTCAGTCAGTGAGTCAATCAGTGAATCAGTCAGTGAGTCAGTCAGTGAGTCAGTCAGGGAGTCAGTGAGTCAATCAGTAAATCAGTCAGTGAGTCAGTCAGTGAGTCAATCAGTGAGTCAGTCAGTGAGTCAGTCAGTGAATCAGTCAGTCAGGGAGTCAGTCAGGAGCTGTAACTTGCATTCATTTTACTTTCAGTTGTGCAACAGGGAAAGCAAAGGGAAGACTAAGACTAACACTAGTAAGAATTCCAAGTTTAAAAACAACAGATAAGATATGCAAAGAAATGTTTTGTAAGAAAATGGTCCTAACAAACAAGAAAAAAAGAAGAAAAGAGAACATGTAGTATCATTTAAAAAAATATATTATTTGTTGTTTTTATTTTATTTTTATTTTATTTTATTTTTTTACATTGTTTTGTTCTGTTTTGTTTGTTTTGTTGGTTGTTGTTGTTGTGTTGTTGTTGTTTTTATTTCTATAGTTTTGTATGACTAGTTCTTGCTGTTTTGCTTTAATTGAACTTTTTAACGTTACCATTTGGAAAGAGAACCTCAATCCATTCATCCTATTACGTCATTTGGTACACGGGCTCAGACACGTTCCAGTGTGTGTGTGTATGTGCATTGACTTTTTCTGACATTCATTACACTCACACACAAACACACACACACACACACACACATGCACACTAAGCGCACACACATACAAACACACCCATACCTACACATATCAATTAAGGTACGTACACATTTACATTTACTTTAGGGAAGTGGTGGAGTTCTATGACTGCCCTCTGCCTTGCCTTGATTATCTTTCCGTTTGTACACACGAATCATTCTTTAAGTTGCAAAAGTTACAACTCTACCAAACAAAGAAGACAGGAAAAGACCCGCGACTTTTAAGGTATATATCCCCCTCATCAGACAACAAGCTAGTAATATTTGTATCAATAATGTGTAGATATTACTGTTTTGGTTATATCCCCCTCATCAGACAACAAGCTAGTAATATTTGTATCAATAATGTGTAGATATTACTTGTTTTGGTTATATCCCCCTCATCAGACAACAAGCTAGTAATATTTGTATCAATAATGTGTAGATATTACTTGTTTTGGTTATATCCCCCTCATCAGACAACAAGCTAGTAATATTTGTATCAATAATGTGTAGATATTACTGTTTTGGTTTATATCCCCCTCATCAGACAACAAGCTAGTAATATTTGTATCAATAATGTGTAGATATTACTGTTTTGGTTATATCCCCCTCATCAGACAACAAGCTAGTAATATTTGTATCAATAATGTGTAGATATTACTGTTTTGGTTATATCCTCATCAGACAACAAGCTAGTAATATTTGTATCAATAATGTAGATATTACTTGTTTTGGTTATATCCCCCTCATCAGACAATAAGCTAGTAATATTTACATCAATAATGTGTAGATATTACTGTTTTGGTTATATCCCCCTCATCAGACAACAAGCTAGTAATATTTACATCAATAATGTGCAGATATTACTTGTTTTGGTTGTCAAGCTAGTAATATTTACATCGATAATGCGTAGATATTACTTGTATTGATTGTCAAGTTAGTAATATTTACATCAGTAATGTGTAGATATTACTTTGTTTTGGTTGTCAAGCTAGTAATATTTACATCAATAATGTGTAGATATTAATTGTATTGGTTGTTGGCTAAAGGGTTTTGCCCGAAACGTCAAGTGTGTGTACTGTCTTCTTTGGGCTGAGTTGTGACTTAGTAAATCGTTTTGTCTCATTTGACATCACTCCACTTTGGCTCCTTTTTATGTCTTTAACTTTCAAATGCAACATTTTTGTTTTATTTGAAAGATTATAGATGGGGTTTTGATCTGCCTATATCATTACATAATGCTCATTTCAGCTCAATTGTGTCAGTCTCCCATGCCATATAATTTTGACCTATTTTCAATCAAGTATAACATTTTTATTTAAGATGATAAAGAGAACTTTTCAGCTTTACAATGATATAAATATGTCCTATAATGTTTGTGGAGTAAATTTATAGTTTCCCACTAAAAATGTAAAAAACAATTTTAAAGAGTTGTTTTTGTTGACACCACAATAACTGATAATAAGTCAACGTTGACAAATTTAATTGAAAAATAGCGAAAAAAAGACACATGTCACAAACTAAGACATTTAACCAGGAAAGAAAATGTTCAACTGGACATAATATAAGTATTTCAGCAGTGTCCTTCCACTTGTATGCATATAAACTGATCACAAACTTTGCGAAACACATATGTCTACCGCAACTTTGGCATACAGTATTTTGGAATTTTAACTTGAGTGTCGAGGATATTGCAAGATATTTAGCAATAAAATCTCGGGATTGTTTCAATGAGAAGGCTCAAAGTCCTTTTCTTTCTGTTTGTGAATAAAAATTTGAATTTTCTTTTGTTTCTTCACCCCATTGTTTGCTGCTATCCTTTTTGCTGTTTGCAATGTAATTAATTTTGCCATACTGGTAACTATTGTTACTCATTCTATTATTGTCATAACGGAAATAACTATCAATGTATATAATTTTATCATAACTATTGTTGCTCATTCCATTATTTTTGATATTACATTTGTTATCACACTTATTATTAATATAATAATAAGGATAAGAACTGAAAACCCCCACATGTGAACAGAAGAAGAAGAAAAAAAATCACTTGAAAAAAATAAAGAAAAACTCAAAACAACAAACAGCCCAAGAGAAAACAACACCGCAGCTTTTTCTTGGCAGGATTTTAATTTTTTTATTTTTGTTTTATTTTTCTATCTCTTTTTTTTCTCATGTGATACGGGCATAAGTTGGTGGGGGTTTAAAACTGTACAAATTACGGGCATAAGTTGGTGGGGATTAAAACCGTACAAATTAGGGGCATAAGTTGGTGGCATTTAAAACTGTACAAATTTTGCTTTGAATCTAAAACTCTTGTTTCCTAAACCAGGTAATGCTAATACTTAAAAATTGATATTATTTCAATACAATTGATTTTTGTTATCTCTGCTCGTTTTATGTTTAAAATACTAATGTGTTGTTATACTTTCCCATTTGCCCCTTCAAAAATTCTTTATATCATTGTAAAATTTACATGTAAATTGAAGAGGTCAGTTTAATAACATGCCTATGTCAATTTCGGAAAAACAAGACAAAGAGTTAATCCTAGGGAATATAGGAAATCATACTTCCTAAAAAATGTGAAAATGATATGATGGAAATTTATCACGTTTACAGCCAGCTGTGTGAAACTTGGAATTCCCAAAGGTGACCTCTGCTTTAGATTAATTGATCTTAATAATATGCTTTCTTGTAGTACTAGACATACCCTTCAGTGGAACCCACAGGGGCAGAGGATTAGGGATAGGTCATGAATGACCTGGAGAAGGCTAGTGGAGGATGATTTGAAGAGAGGTCTTTATGGAAAGACTTAACAAGAATTGTCCAAGACGGGAACAAGTGGAAGTCTGTTGTCTGTAGCCTATACCTTAGTATAGGGTGAAAAGGCAATGATGATGATGATGATGATGATAATACTTTAGATAAATTGATCTTAACACTAGATAATAGTATGGGTATGACATAAGAGGAATGCCTCATCATATCAAGTTTTAGCTATGAGTAGGAAGCCAAACGAGAGATAAGATATGGAATAATATATTATGGGGGTAAAGGAAAAAACAAAACGTTCTGAAGTTTGAACTTTTGTAATCAACAAGTAAAACAGGCTCGTTTTAAAAAAACCCATAGATCTACCATTTTGCAGCGCAATGAATTGATGTGATGAAGGAGAAAGATATGCACCGTTAAGAGATAGTATAATCGAGCTCCCTTTAATTTTTTTAAAAATTGAAACATTTACATATGCAATGACCAATGAAAATCTGTACAAATACAAGACGGATAATCTTTTTTCTGTTTCCGTTCTTTAATCTGCAAAGGGCCTATTGGCCTATACCGCAGATGCTTTACAGTTTGAAATGAATTCATGTAGACTGTTTAAATTGTTCAATGGTAATGATGGTTGGAGGCTCATTTCATTCTGGATCTGCGTGTTGCGCAAGGCATATTTGTCGATCTTGTTACTGTTACATCTAGGTTGGTATCGTTGGTAGTTGTCCCGTTGTTAGACCTCGTTCTCGGTGTATAACTTCTGAAGAATCAACCTCCATCACCTGATACTAATTGTTTAAGTTTCTAGAATGTTTGGAGGTCTGGTTTAAAAGTTTATTATAACTACACGATCGACCTTACTTTGATTCTAGTACAAGTAGTAGATCTATTAGTAGGCCTATGATTCTGTCTATTAGTAGGCATATGATTATGTCTATTAGTAGGCCTATGACTCTGTCTATTAGTAGGCATATGATTCTGTCTATTAGTAGGCCTATGATTATGTCTATTAGTAGGCCTATGATTTTGTCTATTAGTAGGCCTATGATTCTATCTATTAGTAGGCCTATGATTTTGTCTATTAGTAGGCCCATGATTATGTCTATTAGTAGGCCTATGATTCTGTCTTAGTAGACCTATGATTCTATCTTGGTAGGCCTATCATTCTGTCTTAGTAGGCCTATGATTCTGTCTATTAGTAAGCCTATGATTCCATCTTAGTAGGCCTATGATTCTGTCTATTGGTAGGCCTATGATTCTGTCTTAGTAGGCCTATGATTCTGTCTATTACTAGGCTTATGATTCTGCCTATTAGTTGGCATATGATTCTGTCTATTAGTAGGCCTATGATTCTGTCTATTAGTAGGCCTATGATTCTGTCTATTAGTAGACCTATGATTCTGCCTATTAGTAGGCCTATGATTCTGTCTATTAGTAGGCCTATGATTCTGTCTTAGTAGGCCTATGATTCTGTCTTAGTAGGCCTATGATTCTGTCTATTAGTAGACCTATGATTCTGTCTATTAGTAGGCCTATGATTCTGTCTTAGTAGGCATATGATTCTGTCTATTAGTAGACCTATGATTCTGTCTATTAGTAGGCCTATGATTCTGTAGGCCTATGATTCTGTCTTAGTAGGCCTATGATTCTGTCTTAGTAGGCCTATGATTCTGTCTTAGTAGGCCTATGATTCTGTCTATTAGTAGGCCTATGTTTCTGTCTTAGTAGGCTTATAATTCTGTCTATTAGTAGGCCTATGATTCTATCTATTAGTAGGCCTATGATTTTGTCTATTAGTAGGCCTATGATTCTATCTATTAGTAGGCCTATGATTTTGTCTATTAGTAGGCCTATGATTCTATCTATTAGTAGGCCTATGATTTTGTCTATTAGTAGGCCTATGATTCTATCTATTAGTAGGCCTATGATTCTATCTATTAGTAGGCCTAAGATTCTATCTATTAGTAGGCCTATGATTTTGTCTATTAGTAGGCCTATGATTCTATCTATTAGTAGGCCTATGATTTTGTCTATTAGTAGGCCTATGATTCTATCTATTAGTAGGCCTATGATTCTATCTATTAGTAGGCCTATGATTCTATCTATTAGTAGCCCTATGATTTTGTCTATTAGTAGGCCTATGATTCTGTCTTAGTAGGCCTATGATTCTGTCTATTAGTAGACCTATGATTCTGTCTATTAGTAGGCCTATGTTTCTGTCTTAGTTGGCCTATGATTCTGTCTATTAGTAGGCTTATGATTCTATCTATTAGTAGACCTATGATTCTGTCTATTAGTAGGCCTATGATTCTGTCTTAGTAGGCTTATGATTCTGTCTATTAGTAGGCCTATCATTCTGTCTATTAGTAGACCTATGATTCTGTCTATTAGTAGACCTATGATTCTGTCTATTAGTAGACCTATGATTCTGTCTATTAGTCTTGATTCTGTCTTAGTGGGCCTATGATTCTGTCCTAGTAGGCCTTTGATTCTGTCTATTAGTAGGCCTATGATTCTGT
Organism: Doris montereyensis; assembly: GCA_037039925.1. Lineage (NCBI taxonomy): Eukaryota > Metazoa > Mollusca > Gastropoda > Nudibranchia > Dorididae > Doris > Doris montereyensis. Next base: position 238,303 of record JAXRKP010000422.1, read on the forward strand.
TTATTAGTAGGCCTATGATTCTGTCTATTAGTAGGCCTATGATTCTGTCTTAGTAGGCCTATGATTCTGTCTTAGTAGGCCTATGATTCTGTCTTAGTAGGCCTATGATTCTGTTTTAGTAGGTCTATGATTCTGTCTTAGTAGGCCTATGATTCTGTCTTAGTAGGCCTATGATTCTGTCTATTAGTAAGCCTATGATTCTGTCTTAGTAGGCCTTTGATTCTGTCTATTAGTAGGCCTATGATTCTGTCTATAAGTAGGCCTCTGATTCTGTCTATTAGTAGGCCTATGATTCTGTCTATTAGTAAGCCTATGATTCTGTCTTAGTAGCCGTATGATTTTGTCTTAGTAGGTCTTTGATTCTGTCTATTAGTAGGCCTATGATTCTGTCTATTAGTAGGACTATGATTCTGTCTATTAGTAGGCCTATGATTCTGTCTTAGTAGGCCTATGACTCTGTCTTAGTAGGCCTATGATTCTGTCTTAGTAGGCCTATGATTCTGTCCATTAGTAGGCCTATGATTCTGTCTTAGTAGGCCTATGATTTTGTCTATTTGTAAGCCTATGATTCTGTCTTAGCAGGCCTTTGATTCTGTCTATTAGTAGGCCTATGATTCTGTCTATTAGTAGGCCTATGATTCTATCTATTAGTAGGTCTATGATTCTGTCTTAGTAGGCCTTATGATTCTGTCTATTAGTAGCATAAGCTGTCTATTAGTAGATGTTTCTGTCTATTAGTAGGCCTATGATTCTGTCTTAGTAGGCCTATGATTCTGTCTATTAGTAGACCTATGATTCTGTCTTAGTAGCTATGATTATATCTATTAGTAGGCATATGATTCTGTCTTAGTAGGCATATGATTTGTCTTAGTAGGCATATGATTCTATCTTTGATTCTGTCTTGTAGGCATATGATTCTGTCTTAGTAGGCCTATGATTCTGTCTATTAGTATGCCTATGAGTCTTTAGTAAGCCTATGATTCTGTCTATTAGTATGCCTATGATTCTGTCTTAGTAGGCCTATGATTCTGTCTATTAGTAGGCCTATGATTCTGTCTTAATAGGCATATGATTCTGTCTTAGTAGGCCTATGATTCTGTTTTAGTAGCCCTATGATTCTGTCTTAGTAGGCCTATGATTCTGTCTTAGTAGGCCTATGATTCTGTCTATTAGTATGCCTATTATTCTATCTATTAGTAGGCATATGATTCTGTCTTAGTAGGCCATGGCTATTAGTTTGATTCTGTCTTAGTAGGCATATGATTTGTCTTAGTAGGCATATGATTCTATCTATTAGTAGGCCTATGATTCTGTCTTAGTAGGCATATGATTCTGTCTTAGTAGGATTCTGTCTATTAGTATGCCTATGATTCTGTCTTAGTAGGCCTATGATTCTGTCTAGTTGCCTATGATTCTGTCTTAGTAGGCTTATTCTAAGCCTATGATTCTGTCTTACTAGGCATGTGATTCTGCCTTAGTAGGCCTATGATTCTATTTTTAGTAGGCCTATGATTCTGTCTTAGTAGGCCTATGATTCGGTCTTAGTGGGCCTATGATTCTGTCTATTAGTATGCCTATGATTCTATCTATTAGTATGCATATGATTCTGTCTGTGTAGGCCTATGATTCTGTCTATTTAGCCTAGATTCTGTCTATGATTCTGCCTATGATTAGTAGGCCTATGATTCTGTCTATTAGTAGGCCTATGATTCTGTCTATTGAGCCTTGATTATGTCTATTAGTAGGCCTATATAGATTCTTCTGTCTTAGTAGGCCTATGATTCTGTCTATTAGTAGGCCTATGATTCTATCTTAGTAGACCTATGATTATGTCTGAGTAGGCCTATGATTCTGTGTTAGTAGGCATATGATTCTGTCTTGGTAGGCCTATGATTCTGTCTATTAATAGGCGTATGATTCTGTCTTAGTAGGCCTATGATTCTGTCTATTAGTAGGCCTATGATTCTGTCCATTAGTAGGCCTAGATTCTGTCTTAGTAGGTATGATTCTGTCTATTAGTAAGCCTATGATTCTGTCTTAGTAGGTCTATGATTATATCTATTAGTAGGCCTATGATTCTATCTATTAGTTGGCATATGAGTCTGTCTATTAGTAGACCTATGATTCTGTCTTAGTAGGCCTATGATTCTGTCTATTAGTAGGCGTATGATTCTGTCTTAGTAGGCCTATGATTCTGTCTATTAGTAGGCCTATGATTCTGTCTTAGTAGGCCTATGATTCTGATTTCTGATTCTGTCTATTAGCCTAGATTCTATCTTAGTAGGCCTATGATTCTGTCTATTGGTGACCTATGATTCTGTCTTAGTATGATTCTGTCTATTATTAGCTTAGATTCTGCCTATTAGTTGGCATATGATTCTGTCTATTAGTAGGCCTATGATTCTGTCTATTAGTAGGCCTATGATTCTGTCTATTAGTAGACCTATGGCCTATGAGGCCTGATTCTGTCTATTAGTAGGCCTATGATTCTGTCTATTAGTAGCTTATGGCTTAGTATGATTCTGTCTATTAGTAGACCTATGATTCTGTCTTAGTAGGCCTATGATTCTGTCTAATAGTAGGCCTATGATTCTGTCTATTAGTAGGCCTATGATTCTGTCTATTAGTAGGCCTATGCTTCTGTCTATTAGTAGGCCTATGATTCTGTCTATTAGTAGGCCTATGATTCTGTCTATTAGTAGGCCTAAGGATGATTCTGTCTATTAGTAGGCCTATGATTCTGTCTTAGTAGGCCTATGATTCTGTCTATTAGTAGACCTATGATTCTGTCTATTAGTAGGCCTATGATTCTGTCTATTAGTAGGCCTATGATTCTGTCTTAGTAGACCTATGATTCTGTCTATTAGTAGGCCTATGATTCTATCTATTAGTAGGCCTATAATTCTGTCTATTAGTAGGCCTATGATTCTGTCTTAGTAGGCCTATGATTCTGTCTTAGTAGGCCTATGATTCTGTCTATTAGTTGGCATATGATTCTGTCTATTAGTAGACCTATGATTATGTCTATTAGTAGGCCTATGATTATGTCTTAGTAGGCCTATGATTCTGTCTTAGTAGGCCTATGATTCTGTCTATTAGTAGGCCTATGATTCTGTCTTAGTAGGCCTATGATTCTGTCTATTAGTAGGCCTATGATTCTTTCTTAGTAGACCTATGATTCTGTCTATTAGTTGGCATATGATTCTGTCTATTAGTAGACCTATGATTCTGTCTATTAGTAGACCTATGATTCTGTCTTAGTAGGCCTATGATTCTGTCTATTAGTAGGCCTATGATTCTGTCTTAGTAGGCCTATGATTCTGTCTTAGTAGGCTTATGATTATATCTATTAGTAGGCCTATAATTCTGTCTATTAGTAGGCCTATGATTATGTCTTAGTAGGCCTATGATTCTGTCTATTAGTAGGCCTATGATTCTGTCTTAGTAGGCTTATGATTCTGTCTTAGTAGGCCTATGATTCTGTCTATTAGTTGGCATATGATTCTGTCTATTAGTAGGCCTATGATTCTGTCTTAGTAGGCCTATGATTCTGTCTTAGTAGGCCTATGATTCTGTCTATTAGTAGGCCTATGATTCTGTCTTAGTAGGCCTATGATTCTGTCTCTGAAAAAAAAATGGTTCATTTGGTTTCAAATGCGGCTTCTTATTTTGTCTGATGATAGAATTAATGACTGACTGGTTTCCTCTGAAACTCTCCTTTGATGATTAAATAATGGCCTCCAACTATATATTATGCGCCAGGCGTTTTCTTTTGTTTTTATTACCATTCTGCAAACAAATTCTGTATACTCTTGTTTTGTCTTAAAGGGGTTCAAAAAGTTATAATTTTATGTTTCTCGTTGCATCATGTGTCTCAAAAGTGTCTGTAAACTTAAGATGTGTTTTGTGGCTTTAATTTGATTTCATTTGATTTACCCACATCCACAATTACGACTAAGGTAATCTCGGGGTTCTTGGTAGGATTTTTATTTTTGCCCGGGCTCTATAACGTGCACAGAATGTTGTGATCTGCACACAGGACCTCTTTTTAGTGTCCGTCTCTGATGGGACTAGGTGTCCAACCACCGTGCTAGACTAGGGGGAAATTGTGCAACTCAAGCAAATTGTTCAACCGTTGTGCCGGAGCTCGAACTCACTGCCTTTTGGCTGAGAAGCCGAGACTTTGCCTCTGGACTAGCGAGCCGCCCTGTTCTATGGCAGTGCTTCTCACGCTAGAGTAGATCTATCTGATGTGCCGGACTGACTTTTTTTTTGTTTGTTTGATTGTTTCTTTGTTTTGTTTTGTTTTTCAATGTGCCAAGGACCGGTCAGAGAAGCATGCCAGTCCAACATAGGGAAAAATCAGGCAAAGCTTTTAATCTTTGAGTAAAGGTAATGACATAAGATAATATGAAAGCCCCATCCCATAGGAACAAAGATGAAACAAACCCAAGGAATAGACAAAACAAAAAGTCATGGTCACCATGGGGATCGAATCCGCGACCTCGGCGTCGGCACCCATCGCCTCGCAATGAAAAAAGGCGTGCTACCAACCGAGCTCACTACATTCCCGTACTTTTTTTCTGTCTATTCCTTGTATTTGTTTCGTCTTTTTGCCTACAGGGCTTTCATATTATTATTATTATCTTGTGTCATTACATTAACTCCTGACATGCGCCTTGCCTCACTGTTTGTCTTCATCTTTGAGTAGAACCACTGTAAGGCATCACGTCTTGTGTTATTTTTCTTGTTGCTTCCGTTGGTCGAGTTTTTAATGATGGAGGGGTGGGGGTGTCCAAGGAAGTGGGTATTTTGACCAGCTCTGGTACAAGACACGTGATGAAACCTTCATAATGTACGATAAGTGAAGGAAACTTTGACGTGACAATGTGTGAATTTAAGGGGTGGGACGGGTCTTTTTAAATAATGTGATTAAATCTTTTGTTATCAAATCGGAAGGAAAAAACCCAGCATCAGAAACAGTTCATTTATTGACAGTAGCTTATGGACCACCTGAATGGGGAGTAGATGATCCCGCCCTCCATGAGTCTTCAGCTGCCTTCCAGGTCGGTCTTGGCTGACCAAAGGCTAAGGGAGTTAACCCTGACAGAAAATGACAACCTGCTGCCTTGCAGGCTGATTTTGAAGGACCAAAGGCTAAGGGAGTTAACCCTGACATAAAATAACAAGGCCCGGTAGGGGGCCTCAAGGTGGCAGCCCCACCATCTATTTAGGGTACAGTGGGTTAATCCCGAGCTTGTCCGAAACCTAACTGGTGCAGAGAAATAAATATAATATAGCCTGCTTGACCTTTCAACGACGAAAATGGAAACGAACACGGACTGTGGTTTTTGGAATATGGAATGTTGTTAGGGCAATAAATGGAAAAGACTAAAAATTAGTTGAAGAAATGGAAAAATTCAAAGTAGATGTTTTGGCCATTACAGAAACAAAGAAAAAGACAAGGAATAGAAAATGTAGGACCGCATCATATTTTAATCTTCTCATGAGTAGATGTCAAAGATAGAGCTAGAGCAGGAGTAAGCCTCCTAGTGCATAAAAGGCCTGCAAAGCTACTAGAAAGTTGGAAATTTATAAGCCCACGGCTATTAGAGGTAAATATTAAACCAAAAGGACCAGAAATTAAATTAGTAATAGCTTATGGACCAAACGAAGACGCAACTAAAGAAAACAAAGATATCTTCTAAAACGATTTACAAATAGCTGCTGAGAATCTTAAACCCAAAAAGGAACTAATGCTTTTATGAGATTTAAAAGCTAAGTAGGCAACAATGTAGAAACATCAGGAGGAGTAATAGGTAAAGAAGGAGAGACAACTTCTCCAAATGGAGAGAGACTAATAGATTTTTGCCTAAAGAATAACATGAAAATAGCCAATAACTTTTATCCTCGTAAAGATATCCACAAATATACACATGTAAATAAAGGTAGTAAGGAAATGTCAGTCATAGACTACATAATAGCAGCTCCTTTTTTTACAGTACAATATATACAAGAGTAAACAGAGAAGTTGAAATATCTAGTGATCCCTATTGATTGCCAAAATGAAATTACTGACTGAGGAAAACAAGCCGAAAAGAGCATGTGAAAGACCAAAGCATGCCCAATACGACAAATTAAGAATGCCAAAGGAGAAATAATGAAAGAAGACAGCGAAATCATGGAAACATGGAGAAAGCATTTTCAGGGAAAGCATATGCCATGATACTGGAAATGAGATTGAAGAGCATTAGAGTGGATTTAGACCAGGAAAAAGTTTACATGACCACATATTTACAATTAGACAAATAATGGAAAAATTCCTTGAAAGAAACATTGACTTGCACCTGTGTTTTATTGACTTAGAAAGGCATTACTTAAAAGAACGCAATGTAGAGCAAATTTTAATAGAAGCCATTAAAAGTTTTTACAATAAACAAACATGTGCAGTGAGAGTAGCTGGAAATATCTGCAGTTGTAACCCAAGTCCTCTTTTGTTTATCACATTTATGGATTCAGTCGCAAAGGCATCCTCAAAAATGAAGAAAATGAATGGAGGTATGTGGAAGCTCAAACCAGTAAATGTATCAATGCTTTATTTGCCGATGATTTAGTTCTGTTTGGAAAATCAGAAAGTGACCTTCAGTCGAATATCAACATTATGAACAATGAACTAAATAAAAGAGGAATGAGAGTAA
>JAXRKP010000422.1:250000-257500 GCA_037039925.1 Doris montereyensis
TCTGGTAGAGTTGTTGGTTTAGCATCTCAATAGAAGCATCTCAAGAAGTCTGGTAGAGTTGTTGGTTTAGCATCTCAACGAAGGTCTGGTAGAGTTGTTGGTTTAACATCTCAATGAAGTTCTGTAGAGTTGTTGGTTTAGCATGTCAAGGAAGGTCTGGTAGAGTTGTTGGTTTAGCATCTCAATGAAGTTCTGGTAGAGTTGTTGGTTTAGCATCTCAAGAAAGTCTGGTAGAGTTGTTGGTTTAACATGTCAATGAAGTTCTGGTAGAGTTGTTGGTTTAGCATCTCAACGAAGGTCTGGTAGAGTTGTTGGTTTAGCATCTCAATGAAGTTCTGGTAGAGTTGTTGGTATAACATGTCAAGGAAGTTCTGGTAGAGTTGTTGGTTTAACATCTCAATGAAGTTCTGGTAGAGTTGTTGGTTTAACATCTCAATGAAGTTCTGGTAGAGTTGTTGGTTTAACATCTCAATGAAGTTCTGGTAGAGTTGTTGGTTTAACATCTCAATGAAGTTCTGGTAGAGTTGTTGGTTTAGCATCTCAATGAAGGTCTGGTAGAGTTGTTGGTTTCATCTCAATGAAGGTCTGGTAGAGTTGTTGGTTTAGCATCTCAATGAAGTTCTGGTAGAGTTGTTGGTTTAGCATCTCAATGAAGGTCTGGTAGAGTTGTTGGTTTAGCATCTCAATGAAGTTCTGGTAGAGTTGTTGGTTTAGCATCTCAATGAAGTTCTTGTAGAGTTGTTGGTTTAGCATCTCAATGAAGGTCTGGTAGAGTTGTTGGTTTAGCATCTCAATGAAGGTCTGGTAGAGTTGTTGGTTTAGCATCTCAATGAAGGTCTGGTAGAGTTGTTGGTTTAGCATCTCAATGAAGTTCTGGTAGAGTTGTTGGTTTAGCATCTCAATGAAGTTCTGGTAGAGTTGTTGGTTTAAGTTTAGTAGCTTCAATGAAGGTCTGGTAGAGTTGTTGGTTTAGTATCTCAATGAAGGTCTGGTAGAGTTGTTAGTTTAGCATCTCAATGAAGGTCTGGTAGAGTTGTTGGTTTAGCAGCTTTTTGAAGGTCTAGTAGAGTTGTTGGTTTAGCGGGTAACTTTTTGAAGGTCTGGTAGAGTTGTTGGTTTAACGGGTAGCTTTTTGAAGGTCTAGTAGAGTTGATTTAGCGGGTATCTTTAAGGTCTAGTAGAGTTGTTGGTTTAAAGGTCTAGTAGAGTTTGTTGAAGTTCTGGTAGATTTGGGTTTAACGGGTAACTTTTAAAGGTCTAGTAGAGTTGTTGGTTTAACATTTAAGGTCGGGTAGAGTTGTTGGTTTAGGGATTAACTTTTTGAAGGTCTAGTAGAGTTGTTGATTTAGCGGGTAAGTTGTTGGTTTAGGGATTTGAAGGTCTAGTAGAGTTGTTGGTTTAGCGAGTAGAGTTGTTGGTTTTTGAAGATCCAGTAGAGTTGTTGGTTTAACATAACTTGAAGATCTGGTAGAGTTGTTGGTTTAGGGTAACTTTTGAAGGTCTGGTAGAGTTGTTGGTTTAAGGGTAACTCAATGAAGGTCTGGTAGTTGTTGGTTTAATATCCAGTGAAAGTCTGGTAGAGTCGTTGGTTTTTAACATTTTGAAGGCCTGGTAGAGTTGGGTTTAGCAGGTAACTGTTTGAAGGTCTGGTAGAGTTGTTGGTTTAACAAGTAAGTTTTGAAGGTCTGGTAGAGTTGTTCATTTGAAAGGTCTTGTAGAGTTGTTGGTTTAGCAGGTACTTTTTGAAGGTTCTAGTAGATTTGTTGGTTTACATTTTGAAGGTCTAGTAGAGTTGTTGGTTTAGGGATTAACTTTTTGAAGGTCTAGTAGAGTTGTTGGTTTAGGAGCTTTTTTGAAGGTCTGGTAGAGTTGTTGGTTTAACGGGTAACGTTTTGAAGGTCTAGTAGAGTTGTTGGTTTAGCGGGTAGATTTTTGAAGGTCTGGTAGAGTTGTTGGTTTAAGGGTAACTTTTTTTGAAGGTCTAGTAGAGTTGTTGGTTTAGCGGGTAATTTTTGAACGTCTAGTAGAGTTGTTGGTTTAGCGGGTAATTTTTGAAGGTCTGGTAGAGTTGTTGGTTTAGCGGGTAATTTTTGAAGGTCTAGTAGAGTTGTTGGTTTAGTTGGTAACTTTTTGAAGGTCTAGTAGAGTTGTTGGTTTAGCGGGTAATTTTTGAAGGTCTAGCGAGTAGAGTTGTTGGTTTAGCGGTAACGTTTTGAAGGGGTAGAGTTGTTGTTTAGCGGGTAGATTGTCTGAAGGTAGAAGTCTAGTAGAGTTGTTGGTTTAGTTGGTAACTTTTTTTGAAGGTCTAGTAGAGTTGTTGGTTTAGCTGGCAACATTTTGAAGGTCTGGTAGAGTTGTTGGTTTAGCGGGTAACGTTTAAAGGTCTGGTAGAGTTGTTGGTTTAGCGGGTAACGTTTTAAAGGTCTGGTAGAGTTGTTGGTTTAGCGGGTAACGTTTTGAAGGTCTGGTAGAGTTGTTGGTTTAGCGGGTAATTTTTGAAGGTCTAGTAGAGTTGTTGGTTTAGCGGGTAATTTTTGAAGGTCTAGTAGAGTTGTTGGTTTAGCGGGTAGATTTTTGAAGGTCTAGTAGAGTTGTTGGTTTAGCGGGTAATTTTTGAAGGTCTAGTAGAGTTGTTGGTTTAGCGGGTAACTTTTTGAAGGTCTAGTAGAGTTGTTGGTTTAATTGGTAACTTTTTGAAGGTCTAGTAGAGTTGTTGGTTTAGCGGGTAAGATTTTTGAAGGTCTGGTAGAGTTGTTGGTTTAGCGGGTAACTTTTGAAGGTCTGGTAGAGTTGTTGGTTTAGCGGGTAGCTTTTTGAAGGTCTAGTAGAGTTGTTGGTTTAAGGGTAACGTTTTGAAGGTCTGGTAGAGTTGTTGGTTTAGCGGGTAACGTTTTGAAGGTCTGGTAGAGTTGTTGGTTTAGCGGGTAACGTTTTGAAGGTCTGGTAGAGTTGTTGGTTTAGCGGGTCATTTTTTGAAGGTCTGGTAGAGTTGTTGGTTTAGCGGGTAACGTTTTGAAGGTCTAGTAGAGTTGTTGGTTTAGCAGGTAAGTTTTGAAGGTCTAGTAGAGTTGTTGTTGCGAGTAACGTTTTGAGTCTAGTAGAGTGGTTGATTTAGTTGGTAATTTTGAAGGTCTAGTAGAGTTGTTGGTTTAGCGGGTAACTTTTTGAAGGTCTAGTAGAGTTGTTGGTTTAGCGGTTGGTTTGGCGGGCGACGTTTTGAAGGTCTGGTAGAGTTGTTGGTTTAGCGGGTAAGTTTTTGAAGGTCTGGTAGAGTTGTTGGTTTAGCGGGTAACTTTTTGAAGGTCTGGTAGAGTTGTTGGTTTAAGGTTTTTGGAAGGGGTAGAGTTGTTGGTTTTTAAAGGTCTAGTAGAGTTGTTGGTTTAGCGGGTAATTTTTGAAGGTCTGGTAGAGTTGTTGGTTTAGCGGGTAGCTTTTTTGAAGGTCTGGTAGAGTTGTTGGTTTAGCGGGTTTAGTCGGTAGAGTTGTTGGTTTAAACTTGAGGTCTAGTAGAGTTGTTGGTTTAGCATCCCAGTCATTTTGATTGCTTGTTGACTGATAGAGTTGTTGGTTTAGCGGGTATGACAATAAGTTTTGAAGGACTGGTAGAGTTGTTGGTTTAGTCGACAACAAACAGAAATATTTTGAATCTAGATCTGGTAGAGTTGTTGGTTCACATTAGTAATATTCAAAAAAAATTAACGTAGAGTTGTTGATTAAGAGATATTGGCAATGTGAACTATCTAAATAGTTGTGAATAATACGAAGATTAAGTTTAGCGGGTAGCTTTTGAAGGTCTAGTAGAGTTGTTGGTTTAGCGGGTAGCTTTTTAAAGTCTCGTAGAGTTGTTGGTTTAGCAGGTAACGTTTTGAAGGTCTGGTAGAGTTGTTGGTTTAGCGGGTAACTTTTTGAAGGTCTAGTAGAGTTGTTGGTTTAGCGGGTGCCTTCTTTAAGTTCTGGTAGAGTTGTTGGTTTAGCAGTGCCTTCTAAAAGTTCTGGTAGAGTTGTTGGTTTAAAGGGTAGCCTTCTATAAGTTCTGGTAGAGTTGTTGTTGGCTTTTAAGTTCTGGTAGAGTTGTTGGTTTTAAAGTCATTTCGATTAGTGAAGTTTTGATAGAGTTGTTGGTTTAGCGGGTAATTTTTTGAAGTTCTGGTAGAGTTGTTGGTTTAGCGGGTAGCGTTTTGAAGGTCTAGTAGAGTTGTTGGTTTAGTGGATAGCGTTTTGAAGGTCTCGTAGAGTTGTTGGTTTAGCGGGAGTTTTGAAGGTCTCGTAGAGTTGTTGGTTTTTTTTGAACATCTCGTAGAGTTGTTGGTTTAAGGGTAACTTTTTGAAGGTTTAGCATCCTGGTCATTGTGATTGCTTTTGAAGTTCTGATAGAGTTGTTGGTTTAGCGGGTATTTTTTGAAGTTCTGGTAGAGTCGTTGGTTTAGCGGGTAGCTTTTGAAGGTCTAGTAGAGTTGTTGGTTTAGCGGGTAGCTTTTTGAAGGTCTCGTAGAGTTGTTGGTTAGCGGATAGCTTTTGAACATCTCGTAGAGTTGTAAGTTAGCGGGTAACGTTTTGAAGTTTAGCATCCTAGTCATTTGTGATTGCTTTTTGAAGTTTTGGTATAGCTGTTGGTTTATCGGGTAGCGCCTTCACTTTCACTTTGAAGACGTCCCATAAATTAATAGTCTATGAGGTTGGGGTCAAGACACAGTGCATGGTTTAAGTGTATTGACGTCGTTTAAGAAAGTGTCTGGTACCAAATGCCCCTCTAGCTGGCACATTGTCGTACATGAAGATGAGGTTTTGCGTGCTCTTCTATCAAAGGGGCAATATGTTGTTGTTGTTGTGGTTGTTGTTGTTGTTGTTGTTGTTGTTGTCTTTTCCCGTGAAAACACAACAAGAGGTGGAACTACACGATATTGAGTCTCAGACTGTTGAAAATGTACCTACTGGGACAAATCATAAGGTTTCAACACAGCAAGGTCGAAAACATGTGAATCTTTTTTTATTTGTCGATACAGAATTGGAATTGATTTATTTTCCATCTAAAAGATTTGTCATATCCATTAAAATGGGTAGATAAGAGCAAGAATATTCAATGTGTGTCTTTCCTTTTTTTGCAAATGAGTGTAACACTAATTCAGCAAACTCTTCCCCTCTGTGCCTCATATTCATAATACATGATTGTATGAAATAAGAGATAACGAACATAATACATGATTGTATCAAATAAGAGATAACGAACATAATACATGATTGTATCAAATAAGAGATAACGAACATAATACATGATTGTATCAAATAAGATATAACGAACATAATACATGATTGTATCAAATAAGAGATAACCAACATAATACATGATTGTATCAAATAAGAGATAACCAACATAATACATGATTGTATCAAATAAGAGATAACCAACATAATACATGATTGTATCAAATAAGAGATAACCAACATAATACATGATTGTATGAAATAAGAGATAACCAACATAATACATGATTGTATCAAATAAGAGATAACGAACATAATACATGATTGTATCAAATAAGAGATAACCAACATAATACATGATTGTATGAAATAAGAGATAACCAACATAATACATGATTGTATCAAATAAGAGATAACCAACATAATACATGATTGTATCAAATAAGAGATAACCAACATAATACATGATTGTATCAAATAAGATATAACCAACATAATACATGATTGTATCAAATAAGAGATAACCAACATAATACATGATTGTATCAAATAAGAGATAACCAACATAATACATGATTGTATCAAATAAGAGATAACCAACATAAAATATTGTATGAAATAAGAGATAACCAACATAATACATGATTGTATCAAATAAGAGATAACCAACATAATACATGATTGTATCAAATAAGAGATAACCAACATAATACATGATTGTATCCAAATAAGAGATAACCAACATAATACATGATTGTATCAAATAAGAGATAACCAACATATAATACATGATTGTATCAAATAAGAGATAACCAACATTGAAACAACACTACTGAATTGGCATGAAATAAGAGATAACCAACATTGAAACAACACTATTGAATATAGGTATGAAATGAGATAACCAACATTGAAACAACACTACTGAATATAGGTATGAAATTGATAACCAACATTGAAACAACACTATTGAATATAGGTATGAAATAAGAGATAACCAACATTGAAACAAACTACTGAATATGTATGAAATAAGAGATAACCAACATTGAAACAACATCAATATAGGTATGGCATGAGTCAAACTCACATTGAATCGTGAATTCAATGAAATAAGTGATAACTCAACATGTGAATCGTGAATTGAATTAGGTATGAAATGTCAAACTCAACATTGAATCGTGAACTGAATTGGCATGAAATAAAGATCAACATTGAAACGTGAATTAATTATGAAATAAGAGAAAAACTACAGTGATATCGTGAAATTCAATTGGCAATGTGAAACAAACTACTGAATATAGGTATGAAATCGTGATATTCAATTGAAACATGTTGTTGGTTGAATATAGGTCAATGGCATGAGTCAAACTTTGATTATTTTAATCGTGTAATATGAATTCAATTGGCATATAAACATGTGAATCGTGAATTTTACATGTGAATTATTCAATTGGCATAAAACGTCAAACTACAGTGAATTGAATTCAATTGGCATAAAAATAAACTCACATGTGCAAACTGAAACAATGAGTTGAATTATTTATTTTTATAAGGCGTTAATCTTGCGTTGATACATAATTATGGAAATAAAACGAAACGAATGAGTTGATTATTTATTTTAAAATGAAACAATGGCGTCGTTCCCCGGCTGTTGTTGGCAAACTCTCGAATGAGTTGATTATTTATTTTTATACAGCGTTGATAAGCAAACTCTCGAATGAGTTGATTATTTATTTTTATACAGCGTTGATAAGCAAACTCTCGAATGAGTTGATTATTTATTTTTATACAGCGTTGATAAGCAAACTCTCGAATGAGTTGAATTTTTTTTATACAGCGTTGATAAGCAAACTCTCGAATGAGTTGATTATTTATTATTATACAGCGTTGATAAGCAAACTCTCGAATGAGTTGATTATTTATTTCATACAGCGGTGACGTATAAAACTCTCGAATGAGTTGATTACAGCGTTGATAAGCAAACTCTCGAATGAGTTGATTATTTATTATTATACAGCGTTGATAAGCAAACTCTCGAATGAGTTGATTATTTATTTTTATACAGCGTTGATAAGCAAACTCTCGAATGAGTTGATTATTTATTATTATACAGCGTTGATAAGCAAACTCTCGAATGAGTTGATTATTTATTATTATACAGCGTTGATAAGCAAACTCTCGAATGAGTTGATTATTTATTATTATACAGCGTTGACAAGCAAACTCTCGAATGAGTTGATTATTTATTATTATACAGCGTTGATAAGCAAACTCTCGAATGAGTTGATTATTTAT
>JAXRKP010000422.1:270000-272500 GCA_037039925.1 Doris montereyensis
GAAAATGATCATTCATAAAAATAGGTGAATGAATTTATGGTCTAACTGAATCTTTTATCAAACAAACTTTCAAAATACTTGACACAATATTATCTCGCACCACCACACATACACAGTACACACACACATAGTACACACACATACACACACACACACAGTCACTCACCCACACAATATGGTTGTTGTCGCCTGTCTGCCATTTTATTTAAAGCTGTTTTCATAGACAGAAATAGTGGCTAAAAACCTTACGTGCTCCTGTGTCCCTGTATCCCTGTGTCCCTGTGTCCCTGTGTCCCTGTGTCCCTGTGTCCCTGCGTCACTGGCATTGGCAGTGTGCTCTCTAAAACTCTAAATGTCGTTTACTGTGTATCAGTGTGCTCTCTAAAATCTAAATTGGTATCATAATCAGTGTGCTCTCTAAAACTCTAAATGTCGTTTACTGTATCATAATCATTGGCAGTGTGCTCTCTAAAACTCTAAATGTCGTTTACTGTATCATAATCATTGGCAGTGTGCTCTCTAAAAACTCTAAATGTCGTTTACTGTATCATAATCATTGGCAGTGTGCTCTCTAAAACTCTAAATGTCGTTTACTGTATCATGATCATTGGCAGTGTGCTCTCTAAAACTCTAAATGTCGTTTACTGTATCATAATCATTGGCAGTGTGCTCTCTAAAACTCTAAATGTCGTTTACTGTATCATGATCATTTGCACTGTGCTCTTTATAACTCTAAATGTCGTTTACTGTTTATCATGATCATTGGCAGTGTGCTCTCTAAAACTCTAAATATCGTTTACTGTATCATGATCATTTGCACTGTGCTCTCTAAAACTCTAAATGTCGTTTACTGTATCATGATCATTGGCACTGCTCTCTAAAACTCTAAATATCGTTTACTGTATCATGATCATTGGCATGTGCTCTCTAAAACTCTAAATATCGTTTACTGTATCATGATCATTAAAATTGCTCTCATTAACTCTAAATATCGTTTACTGTATCATGATCATTGGCTCTGTGCTCTCTAAAACTCTAAATGTCGTTTACTGTATCATGATCATTGATCACTGTGCTCTCTAAAACTCTAAATGTCGTTTACTGTATCATGATCATTGGCACTGTGCTCTCTAAAACTCTAAATGTCGTTTACTGTATCATGATCATTGGCACTGTGCTCTCTAAAACTCTAAATATCGTTTACTGTATCATGATCATTGGCAGTGTGCTCTCTAAAACTCTAAATATCGTTTACTGTATCATGATCATGTGGCAGTGTGCTCTCTAAAACTCTAAATATCGTTTACTGTATCATGATCATTGGAACTGTGCTCTCTAAAACTCTAAATATCGTTTACTGTATCATGATCATTGGAACTGGGCTCTCTAAAACTTTATATATCATTTACTGTATCATGATCATTGGAACTGGGCTCTCTAAAACTCTAAATATCGTTTACTGTAACATGATCATTGGAACTGGGCTCTCTAAAACTTTATATACCATTTACTGTAACATGATCATTGGAACTGGGCTCTCTAAAACTTTATATATCATTTACTGTATCATGATCATTGGAACTGGGCTCTCTAAAACTCTAAATATCGTTTACTGTATCATGATCATTGGAACTGGGTTCTCTAAAACTTTTAATATCGTTTACTGTAATGATCTATTGGCACTGTTCTCTAAAATTCTAAATATCGTTTACTGTAACGTCTATTGGCACTGTTCTCTAATTCTAAATATCGTTTACTGTAACGTCTATTGGCATTGTTCTCTAATTCTAAATATCGTTTACTGTAACGTCTATTGGCACTGTTCTCTAATTCTAAATATCGTTTACTGTAACGTCTATTGGCACTGTTCTCTAATTCTAAATATCGTTTACTGTAACGACTATTGGCATTGTTCTCTAATTCTAAATATCGTTTACTGTAACAACTATTGGCACTGTTCTCTAATTCTAAATATCGTTTACTGTAACATGATCATTGGAACTGGGCTCTCTAATTTTAAATATCGTTTACTGTAACATGATCATAGTCACCCTGGCCTCTAACTTTAAATATCATTTACTGTACCATGATCAATCACACTGATTCCTAAATTTATATATCGTTTACTGTAACATGATCATTGGCACTGCTCTCTCACTTTAAATATCGTTTTTCTATCCGGAGCAAAGGGTTCATAATACCGACATTTCAGAGGATTCGGTATTCCTGAGGCAAGGTGTCCCCTTTTCACCAAAAGCCGACGGTTGAAAAATGTTCTTGTGGTTTGTCTTTCGAGTAAAATATATCACCCCCCTTACCCAGGTAAGTGGAATCGACAACTAGTTCCATAGAAGACGGACGATATAAAATGAGGTGCCGTGTGCACATCACAACACTCTGTGCGTGGGTGTTAAAGAGACCGTGACTGTTAACAGGGCAGTTCGGGCAAAATTAACAATCCAACGAAAACCCCGAGATCACCTTAGTTGTGGATGCGGAT
>JAXRKP010000422.1:280000-292500 GCA_037039925.1 Doris montereyensis
TGAGTTTTATGTTCTTGAGATGACAGAACAGTTGTATCATCCATGAATGCCTTCAGTGGCGGCATTTGACACCCACTTCCAAGGTTTGCGGGACATCAATAGGCTTCCGCTTCCTTCAGTATAACTTGCATTGCGAGAACAAACAGTATGGGAGAGATCGTACATCCCATTGCAATGCCAACCTACAACTCTATCCAGTCAGTTGTGAAGTCCCTTGTGGAGAATCTCATTTTGAATGCTTGGAAATTTTGTTGACTGATCTTACGGATGGTGGTTGGAACATGGTACATGCTTAGTGCGAACTGAATCATTTGGTGTGGTACAGATCCATATGCGTTGGCAAGATCCAGCCAGATTACATCACGTTTCTCCAATTTTGCTCATTGAATTACTTCGCATATCATTGTGACGTGTTCTAGGCATCCAGGGACTAGGAGAATACCTCCCCTTTGAACAGCCGTGTCGATGTATTCGTTTCTGTTAAGAAATTTTGTCAGTCTGGAGGCCGTGACAGAGAAGAATATTTTGCCATCTACATTTAGCAATGAAATGGGTCTGAACTGGCTGATTTCATTCGAGTTTTGATCTTTTGGGATGTACACTCCATCTGCTACCATTCATTGCTCGCTTAGCTTTTCATTTCTCCATGCTGAGCAAATTATCTTATGTACGAATGTCAGAACTTTTGGGAATCTCTTGTACAATACATAAGGTACTCCATTCGGCCCGGGTGAGGACTTGGCTCTGGCCTTTTGGACCACAAACTCAACTTCCTTCAATGAAAGGAGTCTCCTGCTCAACCTACTTTTATGTGCTTAAGGCCATATTAAGCCCTCAATTCGGTCTCGGGGTGGATTGCGATCTGGGTCAGAATATGTCTCCTCAGATGTTGTTCAAGTGTCTCTTTGTTAGTTGATAGGGGTCCTGAGCTAGGCTAATCAAATAATTGCCGGGCAAACTTGAAAGCTCTCTGAAGTTTTGTCTTGTGTTTTTTTTTGTTTGGTACATTTTTCTTTGCTGTTTCGGCCTTGCTCAGAGCATTATACTTTATCTTCAAATCTTTCCAAATCTTTTGCAATCCTTGCTTTTCAAATTCTAAGGCTTGTTTCATAAGTTTTCTCAGATCTTTCTTCTTATGTTATCCATCTCTCTTTGGCGTCAGTTCTTTCTTATGCTATCCATCTCTCTTTGGCGTCTGTTCTTTCTTATGTTATCCATCTCTTTGGCGTCTGTTCTTTCTTATGTTATCCATTTCTCTTTGGCGTCTGTTCTTTCTTATGTTATCCATCTCTCTTTGGCGTCTGTTCTTTCTTATGTTATCCATTTCTCTTTGGCGTCTGTTCTTTCTTATGTTATCCATCTCTCTTTGGCGTCTGTTCTTTCTTATGTTATCCATTTCTCTTTGGCGTCTGTTCTTTCTTATGTTATCCATCTCTCTTTGGCGTCTGTTCTTTCTTATGCTATCCATCTCTCTTTGGCGTCTGTTCTTTCTTATGCTATCCATCTCTCTTTGGCGTCTGTTCTTTCTTAAGTTATCCATCTCTCTTTGGCGTATGTGCTTTCTTATGTTATCCATCTCTCTTTGGCGTCTGTTCTTTCTTATGTTATCCATCTCTCTTTGGCGTCTGTTCTTTCTTATGTTATCCATTTCTCTTTGGCGTCTGTTCTTTCTTCTTATGTTATCCATTTCTCTTTGGCGTCTGTTCTTTCTTATGTTATCCATTTCTCTTTGGCGTCTGTTCTTTCTTATGTTATCCATCTCTTTTTGGCGTCTGTTCTTTCTTATGTTATCCATCTCTCTTTGGCGTCTGTTCTTTCTTCTTATGTTATCCATCTCTCTTTGGCGTCTGTTCTTTCTTATGTTATCCATCTCTATTTGGCGTCTGTTCTTTCTTATGTTGTCAATCTCTCTTTTGGCGTCTGTTCTTTCTTATGTTATCCATCTCTCTTTGGCGTCTGTTCTTTCTTCTTATATTATCCATCTCTCTTTGGCGTCTGTTCTTTCTTCTTATCTTATCCATCTCTCTTTGGCGTCTGTTCTTTCTTCTTATGTTATCCATCTCTCTTTGGCGTCTGTTCTTTCTTATGCTATCCATCTCTCTTTGGCGTCTGTTCTTTCTTATGCTATCCATCTCTCTTTGGCGTCTGTTCTTTCTTATGCTATCCATCTCTCTTTGGCGTCTGTTCTTTCTTATGCTATCCATCTGTCTTTGGCGTCTGTTCTTTCTTATGTTATCCATCTCTCTTTGGCGTCTGTTCTTTCTTATGCTATCCATCTCTCTTTGGCGTCTGTTCTTTCTTATGCTATCCATCTCTCTTTGGCGTCTGTTCTTTCTTCTTATGTTATCCATTTCTCTTTGGCGTCTGTTCTTTCTTATGTTATCCATCTCTCTTAGGCGTCTGTTCTTTCTTACGTTATCCATCTCTCTTTGGCGTCTGTTCTTTCTTATGTTATCAATCTCTCTTTGGCATCTGTTCTTTCTTATGCTATCAATCTCTCTTTGGCGTCTGTTCTTTCTTATGCTATCAATCTCTCTTTGGCGTCTGTTCTTTCTTATGCTATCAATCTCTCTTTGGCGTCTGTTCTTTCTTATGCTATCAATCTCTCTTTGGCGTCAGTTCTTTCTTCTGATGTTATCCATCTGTCTTTGGCGTCTGTTCTTTCTTATGTTATCCATCTCTCTTTGGCGTCTGTTCTTTCTTATGTTATCCATCTCTCTTTGGCGTCTGTTCTTTCTTATGCTATCAATCTCTCTTTGGCGTCTGTTCTTTCTTCTGATGTTATCCATCTGTCTTTGGCGTATGTTCTTTCTTATGTTATCCTTCTCTCTTTGGCGTCTGTTCTTTCTTCTTATGTTATCTATCTCTCTTTAGCGTCTGTTCTTTCTTATGTTATCCATCTCTCTTTAGCGTCTGTTCTTTCTTAAGTTATCCATCTCTCTTTAGCGTCTGTTCTTTCTTATGTTATCAATCTCTTTGGCGTCTGTTCTTTCTTATGCTATCCATCTCTCTTTGGCGTCTGTTCTTTCTTATGTTATCCATCTCTTTGGCGTCTGTTCTTTGTTCTTATGTTATCCATCTCTCTTGGACGTCTGTTCTTTCTTCTTATGTTATCCATCTCTCTTTGGCGTCTGTTCTTTCCTATGCTATCCATCTCTCTTTAGCGTCTGTTCTTTCTTGTGCTATCCATCTCCCTTTAGCGTCTGTTCTTTCTTATGTTATCCATCTCTCTTTGGCGTCTGTTCTTTCTTATGTTATCCATTTCTCTTTAGCGTCTGTTCTTTCTTCTTATGTTACCATCTCTCTTTGGCGTCTGTTCTTTCTTTATGTTATCCATCTCTCTTTGGCGTCTGTTCTTTCTTATGTTATCCATCTCTCTTTGGCGTCTGTTCTTTCTTATCTTATCCATCTCTTTGGCGTCTGTTCTTTCTTCTTATGTTATCCATCTCTATTTGGCGTCTGTTCTTTCTTATGCTATCCATCTCTCTTTAGCGTCTGTTCTTTCTTATGTTATCAATCTCTCTTTGGCGTCTGTTCTTTCTTCTTATGTTATCAATCTCTCTTTGGCGTCTGTTCTTTCTTCTTATGTTATCCATCTCTCTTTGGCGTCTGTTCTTTCTTATGTTATCCATCTCTCTTTGGCGTCTGTTCTTTCTTATCTTATCCATCGCTCTTTGGCGTCTGTTCTTTCTTATCTTATCCATCTCTCTTTGGCGTCTGTTCTTTCTTCTTATGTTATCCATCTCTCTTTGGCGTCTGTTCTTTCTTATCTTATCCATCTCTCTTTGGCGTCTGTTTTTTCTTCTTATGTTATCCATCTCTCTTTGGCGTCTGTTCTTTCTTCTTATGTTATCAATCTCTCTTTGGCGTCTGTTCTTTCTTATGCTATCCATCTCTCTTTGGCGTCTGTTCATTCTTATGTTATCAATCTCTCTTTGGCGTCTGTTCTTTCTTATGTTATCAATCTCTCTTTGGCGTCTGTTCTTTCTGATGCTATCAATCTCTCTTTGGCGTCTGTTATTTCTTATATTATCCAACTCTCTTTGGCGTCTGTTCTTTCTCATGTTATCCATCTCTCTTTGGCGTCTGTTCTTTCTGATGCTATCCATCTCTATTTGGCGTCTGTTCTTTCTTATGTTATCCATCTCTCTTTGGCGTCTGTTCTTTCTTATGTTATCCATCTCTATTTGGCGTCTGTTCTTTCTTATGTTATCCATTTCTCTTTGGCGTCTGTTCTTTCTTATGTTATCCATTTCTCTTTGGCGTCTGTTCTTTCTTATGTTATCCATCTCTCTTTGGCGTCTGTTCTTTCTTATGTTATCAATCTCTCTTTGGCGTCTGTTCTTTCTTATGTTATCAATCTCTCTTTGGCGTCTGTTCTTTCTTCTTATGTTATCCATTTCTCTTTGGCGTCTGTTCTTTCTTCTTATGTTATCCATTTCTCTTTGGCGTCTGTTCTTTCTTTCTTATGTTATCCATCTCTCTTTGGCGTCTGTTCTTTCTTCTTATGTTATCAATCTCTTTGGCGTCTGTTCTTTCTTGTGATGTCATCCATCTCTCTTTGGCGTCTGTTCTTTCTTTTTATCTTATCCATCTCTCTTTGTCTGCTTATGTTATCCATCTCTCTTTGGCGTCTGTTCTTTCTTCTTATGTTATCAATCTCTCTTTGGCGTCTGTTCTTTCTTCTTATGTTATCAATCTCTCTTTGGCGTCTGTTCTTTCTTCTTATGTTATCCTTATCTTATCCATCTCTCTTTGGCGTCTGTTCTTTCTTCTTATGTTATCAATCTCTCTTTGGCGTCTGTTCTTTCTTATTTATCAATCTCTCTTTGGCGTCTGTTCTTTCTTCTTATGTTATCAATCGTCTCTCTTTGGCGTCTGTTCTTTCTTCTTATGTTATCCATCTCTCTTTGGCGTCTGTTCTTTCTTCTTATCATTATCCATCTCTCTCTTTGGCGTCTGTTCTTTCTTCTTATCATCCATCTCTCTTTGGCGTCTGTTCTTTCTTCTTATCTTATCCATCTCTCTTTGGCGTCTGTTCTTTCTTCTTATCTTATCCATCTCTCTTTGGCGTCTGTTCTTTCTTCTTATCTTATCCATCTCTCTTTGGCGTCTGTTCTTTCTTTTTATCTTATCCATCTCTTTGGCGTCTGTTCTTTTGTCTTATCTTATCCATCTCTCTTTGGCGTCTGTTCTTTCTTTTTATCTTATCCATCTCTCTTTGGCGTCTGTTCTTTCTGATGTTATCAATCTCTCTTTGGCGTCTGTTCTTTCTTATGTTATCCATCTCTATTTGGCGTCTGTTCTTTCTTATGTTATCCATTTCTCTTTGGCGTCTGTTATTTCTTATATTATCCAACTCTCTTTGGCGTCTGTTCTTTCTTATGTTATCCATCTCTCTTTGGCGTCTGTTCTTTCTTATGTTATCAATCTCTCTTTGGCGTCTGTTCTTTCTTATGTGTTATCAATCTCTCTTTGGCGTCTGTTCTTTCTTCTTATGTTATCCATTTCTCTTTGGCGTCTGTTCTTTCTTCTTATGTTATCCATTTCTCTTTGGCGTCTGTTCTTTCTCATGTTATCCATCTCTCTTTGGCGTCTGTTCTTTCTTATGTTATCCATCTCTCTTTGGCGTCTGTTCTTTCTTCTTATGTTATCAATCTCTCTTTGGCGTCTGTTCTTTCTTTTTATCTTATCCATCTCTCTTTGGCGTCTGTTCTTTCTTCTTATGTTATCCATCTCTCTTTGGCGTCTGTTCTTTCTTCTTATGTTATCAATCTCTCTTTGGCGTCTGTTCTTTCTTCTTATGTTATCAATCTCTCTTTGGCGTCTGTTCTTTCTTCTTATGTTATCAATCTCTCTTGAGCGTCTGTTCTTTCTTCTTATGTTATCAATCTCTCTTGGGCGTCTGTTCTTTCTTATGTTATCCATCTCTCTTTGGCGTCTGTTGTTTCTTCTTATCTTATCCATCTCTCTTTGGCGTCTGTTCTTTCTTCTTATCTTATCCATCTCTCTTTGGCGTCTGTTCTTTCTTCTGATCTTATCCATCTCGCTTTGGCGTCTGTTCTTTCTTTTTATCTTATCCATCTCTCTTTGGCGTCTGTTCTTTCGTCTTATCTTATCCATCTCTCTTTGGCGTCTGTTCTTTCTTTTTATCTTATCCATCTCTCTTTGGCGTCTGTTCTTTCTGATGCTATCCATCTCTTTGGCGTCTGTTTTTCTTCTTATCTTATCCATCTCTCTTTGGCGTCTGTTCTTTCTTCTTATCTTATCCATCTCTCTTTGGCGTCTGTTGTTTCTTTTAATCTCATCCATCTCTCTTTGGCGTCTGTTCTTTCTGATGCTATCCATCTCTCTTTGGCGTCTGTTTTTTCTTCTTATCTTATCCATCTCTCTTTGGCGTCTGTTGTTTCTTCTTATGTTATCCATCTCTCTTTGGCGTCTGTTGTTTCTTCTTATGTTATCCATCTCTCTTTGGCGTCTGTTGTTTCTTCTTATGTTATCCATCTCTCTTTGACGTCTGTTCTTTCTGATGCTATCCATCTCTCTTTGGCGTCTGTTCTTTCTTCTTATGTTATCCATCTCTCTTTGGCGTCTGTTCTTTCTTATGTTATCCATCTCTCTTTGGCGTCTGTTGTTTCTTATCTTATCCATCTCTTTTTGGCGTCTGTTGTTTCTTATCGTATCCATCTCTCTTTGGCGTCTGTTCTTTCTTCTTATGTTATCCATCTCTCTTTGGCGTCTGTTCTTTCTGATGTTATCCATCTCTCTTTTGGCGTCTGTTGTTTCTTCTTATGTTATCCATCTCTCTTTGGCGTCTGTTGTTTCTTCTTATGTTATCCATCTCTCTTTGGCGTCTGTTGTTGGCACGATGACATGGTGGTTTTGGTTGTTTTACGTCGAGAGTTTCTCGGCAAGTTTGGTAGACAATGTCACCATATAATGTTAAGGCGGAGGGACGGGTTCTGGGAATGCCATTTTCGCCGAAAATGGGAAAAATCTAGTATATGATACTAGTGGATAGAGCAGTTTATTCCCATCATAATGATATCATAAAAGAAGCTCAGTATCGATTCTGTCAGTTTATACGAATTTTTTAGAAACAATACAGCCCTATCCTTCAACACAGATATTGTACAATAAAAGCCAGAAATATTATCTAAAATTGGTACTGATTTTGATTGCCACAATAAACGCTATCCAAAACAAACTTATTTGAGGATCTATTATGAATATTGCCTTAAATAGACCGGAAGTTACGGAACATATTCCACGCATCTATTATCAAAATGCCCCATCTCAAAATGAGTAAAAAGATGCTGAAGCACTTGAAACAGTGTCATAAGAAGTATTTGCGAGCATCTCAAGGTTTTATGATGTTTCAAAGTATTATCCTACTGTTTTCTTAGGTTTATGGGAGAGAAATGTATTCAAATAAATGAAAATAAGAGAACAATACGATTTTCTCAAAATGGCCTTTTTTGTTCATTATTTCCTATCTATTTTTTTATTTCTCAACGTATCTTCCTGAAATTTGGTATGGCTGATGAGTAGAGAAAAACAAAGAAATGATCAGATGTTTTTTTATATGTATTATAGTTTTGGAAAAATTGAATTTTTTGTACAATATTTTTGTATATTTTTGATTGTTCTCATATGCTATTTTCAAAAATTCATAAAATCAAAACTTACGAATGAAAGAAACATCCTATCGGATTTAATTTAGATATTGTATCAAATAAGGTGTGTGCCAAGTTTGAAACAAATTTGTTGAAAAATTAAAAAGCCTTATCGATATTGAAGTTTGTCAAATGTGGGGACAAAATCCAAGATGACCGCCGTTTCCATGGCAACCGGAAGCGTGAGGAAAAAACAACGACAAATTTCAACTCAGTACACCATGCCCATTACACCTATACATAAGTAAAATTGATAGGCACAAGCGGGAACATTTTCACTCCGGGACCCCCCCTTTAACTGTGAAGCGTGCTATTTCCGATCATGGTTTTCCAGAACTTCCCATTGATTTTTTGCGCTGGTGGGTCGAAATGTGATCTTCGGCCGTCTCCTGTGAAGAGACTGCATGAGTTCCTTGTCAAACTGAATTGCTTGGCTGTCCTCAGCCCTTTGGTTGTATTCCCGGCCTCGGTTTTCCTACCACTTACCTGCCGGAGCAGGGCGTTGCAATTCAATCATTGAATGAGTCATGCATCCCTTCCTTGTTCGGGGATCTTCATTCCTCTTTCACAATCATTGAATGAGTCATGCATCCCTTCCTTGTTCGGGGGATCTTCATTCCTCTTTCACAATCATTGAATGAATCATGCATCCCTTTCTTGTTCGGGGGATCTTCATTCCTCTTTCCCAGTCATTGAATGAGTCATGCATCCCTTCCTTGTTCGGGAGATCTTCATTCCTCTTTCACAATCATTGAATGAATCATGCATCCCTTTCTTGTTCGGGGGATCCTCATTCCTCTTTCCCAGTCATTGAATGAGTCATGCATCCCTTTTTTGTTCGGGGATCTTCATTCCTCTTTCCCAGTCATTGAATGAGTCATGCATCCCTTCCCTGTTCGGGGGATCTTCATTCCTCTTTCACAATCATTGAATGAGTCATGCATCCGTTCCTTGTTCGGGGGATCTTCATTCCTCTTTCAGTGATGTTCTTCTGTCACATATGCATGGAAACTCCATTTGCCCGTCAGAGTCCGTCTGGGCTAAGCGGTCGTAATCGAATAGGCGCATATGAGTCCATCATTCTCTCCCCCTTTCGGTGAGCTTTGGGAGCATATTTCGTTATGTGGCTTTGAAGCAGATTTTACAAGCTAAGGAGATGCTAATCTGAATTTGTAGCAGATTTTACAAGCTAAAGGGATGCTAATCTGACTTTAGAGTAGTTTTACAAGCTAAGGGGTGCTAATCTGTCTTTGTAGTAGATGTTACAAGCTTTGGGGTCCTATTTCCGCACATCTCATGGTCTGGTCTTTCCCAATGTCATTTGTCTCTCCAAGTGTCCTCCGGTCTTTCCCAAAGTCAATTGTCTCTCCAAATATCCTCCGGTCTTTCTCAGTGTCACTTGTCTCTCCAAGAGTCCTCCGGTCTTTCCCAGTGTCATGTGTCTCTCCACAAGTCCTCCGGTCTTTCCCAGTGTCATGTGTCTCTCGACAAGTCCTCCGGTCTTTCCCAGTGTCATGTGTCTCTCCACAAGTCCTCCGGTCTTTCCCAGTGTCATGTGTCTCTCCAATAGCCCTCCGGTCTTTCCCAGTGTCATGTGTCTCTCCACTTGTCCTCCGGTCTTTCCCAGTGTCACTTGTCTCTCCAAGACTCCTCCGGTCTTTCCCAGTGTCACTTGTCTCTCCACAAGTCCTCCGGTTTTTCCCAGTGTCACTTGTCTCTCCACAGGTCCTCCGGTCTTTCCCACTGTCACTTGTCTCTCCACAAGTCCTCCGGTCTTTCCCAATGTCACTTGTCTCTCCACAAGTCCTCCGGTCTTTCCCAATGTCACTTGTCTCTCCACAAGTCCTCCGGTCTTTCCCAATGTCACTTGTCTCTCCACAAGTCCTCCGGTTTTTCCCAGTGTCACTTGTCTCTCCACAAGTCCTCCGGTCTTTCCCAGTGTCATGTGTCTCTCCACAAGTCCTCCGGTCTTTTCCAGTGTCACTTGTCTCTCCAAGAGTCCTCCGGTCTTTCCCACTGTCACTTGTCTCTCCACAAGTCCTCCGGTCTTTCCCAGTGTCATGTGTCTCTCCACAAGTCCTCCGGTCTTTCCCAGTGTCACGTGTCTCTCCACAAGTCCTCCGGTCTTTCCCAGTGTCATGTGTCTCTCCACAAGTCCTCCGGTCTTTTTCAGTGTCACTTGTCTCTCCAAGAGTCCTCCGGTCTTTCCCAGTGTCACTTGTCTCTCCACAAGTCCTCCGGTCTTTCCCAGTGTCATGTGTCTCTCCACAAGTCCTCCGGTCTTTCCCACTGTCATGTGTCTCTCCACAAGTCCTCCGGTCTTTCCCAGTGTCATGTGTCTCTCCACAAGTCCTCCGGTCTTTCCCAATGTCACTTGTCTCTCCACAAGTCCTCCGGTCTTTCCCACTGTCATGTGTCTCTCCACAAGTCCTCCGGTCTTTCCTAGTGTCACTTGTCTCTCCACAAGTCCTTCGGTCTTTCCCAGTGTCACTTGTCTCTCCACAAGTCCTCCGGTCTTTCCCAGTGTCATTTGTCTCTCCACGAGTCCTCCGGTCTTTCCCAGTGTCACTTGTCTCTCCACAAGTCCTCCGGTCTTTCCCAGTGTCACTTGTCTCTCCACAAGTCCTCGGTCTTTCCCAGTGTCACTTGTCTCTCCACAAGTTCTTCGGTCTTTCCCAGTGTCACGTGTCTCTCCACAAGTCCTCCGGTCTTTCCCCGAATGTTCTCCAATCTGTTCCCAGAAGACAATGGATAATACAATAGAGTACACATATTCAGTGCGCAATGCCCCCACTCACATGGGTCTTGCAAGCGGAACGTTGAATCCTCTGCCTGGAAGGTTGCCTTGTACGACCCAACTGACTGTAGACTTATATAACAACGAGAAGTGGTCAAGCGAGTAGACAACAATAAGTGGTCAAGCGAGTAAACAACAATAAGTGGTCAAGCGAGTAGACAACAAGAAGTGGTCAAGCGAGTAGACAACAATAAGTGGTCAAGCGAGTAAACAACAATAAGTGGTCAAGCGAGTAGACAACAATAAGTGGTCAAGCGAGTAGACAACAATAAGTGGTCAAGCGAGTAGACAACAATAAGTGGTCAAGCGAGTAAACAACAATAAGTGGTCAAGCGACTAGACAACAATAAGTGGTCAAGCGACTAGACAACAATAAGTGGTCAAGCGAGTAGACAACAATACGTGGTCAAGCGAGTAGACAACAATACAATAAGTGGTCAAGCGCGAGTAGACAACAATAAGTGGTCAAGCGAGTAGACAACAATAAGTGGTCAAGCGAGTAGACAACAAGAAGTGGTCAAGCGAGTAGACAACAAGAAGTGGTCAAGCGAGTAGACAACAATAAGTGGTCAAGCGAGTAGACAACAATAAGTGGTCAAGCGAGTAGACAACAAGAAGTGGTCAAGCGAGTAGACAACAATGTGGTCAAGCGAGTAGACAACAAGGTGGTCAAGCGAGTAGACAACAAAACGTGGTCAAGTGAGTAGACAACAAGAAGTGGTCAAGCGAGTAGACAATAAGAAGTGGTCAAGCGAGTAGACAACAATGTGATCAAGCGAGTAGACAACAAGGTGGTCAAATGAGTAGACAACAAGAAGTGGTCAAGCAACAGACAATAAGAAGTGGTCAAGCGAGTAGACAACAAGGTGGTCAAGCGAGTAGACAACAAGGTGGTCAAGCGACAGGCAACAAAAAGTGGTCAAATGAGTAGACAACAAGAAGTGGTCAAGCGACTAGACAACAAGAAGTGGTCAAGCGAGTAGACAACAAGGTGGTCAAGTGAGTAGACAACAAAGTGGTCAAGCGAGTGGACAACAAGAAGTGGTCAAGCGAGTAGACAACAAGAAGTGGTCACGCGAGTAGACAACAATATGTGGTCAAGCGAGTAGACAACAAGAAGTGGTCAAGCGAGTAGACAACAATAAATGGTCAAGCGAGTAGACAACAAGAAGTGGTCAAGCGAGTAGACAACAAGAAGTGGTCAAGCGAGTAGACAACAAGAAGTGGTCAAGCGAGTAGACAACAAGAAGTGGTCAAGCGAGTAGACAACAAGAAGTGGTCAAGCGAGTAGACAACAAGAAGTGGTCAAGCGAGTAGACAACAAGAAGTGGTCAAGCGAATAGAAAAAGAGGCAAAAAAGACGGTGACCATAGATTATAGGTAAATGAATACAATTTTATTGAAGATCTTTCTAACATTTGTTTTTCCTATTTACACGAGGTCGAAAGAGATGCAGATTTCCAGAACTCAATGATATTCATCATCAAAAAAATGTCTTAGATGACTCAGAACGCAGAACGTCTTTTAACAGGTTTTTGAAATAAAAAATGTAATAGTGCTATTCACGCCCACCGAGTACCGCAGTATCGAATACTGACTCGATCTAATATTCACACTTAATATCACCCAGATTTTAATATGCTTGTGCTCTATATAGCAATCTTATATTATGCCTTGTCTACATTTATTCAGAGATATGAACTGATCTACTCCTAAGTAAATTTCAAAACACTATACAAAGATATACGAAGATAGTAGGAGCTGTGTGAGAACTAGCGAGAAAAAACACTGATTGGTTCAAAGCGATATCAGGAGTCAGAAATGGCTACGTCCTTTCATCTTTGCTCTTCATAGTATGCATGGATAGGATAACACAAGAAGCAAATGACAACCCAGAACAATTAAATGAATTACTCTTTGCAGACGACCAGAGCCTAATACACCAACACCAAGACATTGTTCAAGAACACATCACCAAACACATCACCAAACACATCACCAAACACATCACCAAACTTACAAAGCCT
>JAXRKP010000422.1:300000-307500 GCA_037039925.1 Doris montereyensis
TTGTCTCGACATGCCAATTACATAGATGTTATAATCAAGATTGTCTCGTCATTGCCAATTAAGTAGATGTTATAATCAATATTTTCTTGTCATGCCAATCACGTAGAGGTTATAATCAAGATTGTTTCGCCGTGCCAATTACATAGATGTTATAATCAATATTGTCTCCTCATGCTAATTATGTAGATGTTATAATCAAAATTGTGTCGTCATGCTAGTTATGTAGAGGTTATAATCAAGATTGTCTCGACAAGCCAATTACGTATATGTTATAATCAAGATTGTCTCGACATGCCAATTACGTAGATGTTATAATCAAGATTGTCTCATCATACCAATTACGTAGATGTTATAATCAAGATTGTCTCGACATGCCAATTACGTAGATGTTATAATCAATATTGTCTCAACATGCCAATTACGTAGATGTTATAATCAAGATTGTCTCGACATGCCAATTAGGTAGATGTTATAATCAAGATTGTCTCGACATGCCAATTAGGTAGATGTTATAATCAAGATTGTCTCGACATGCCAATTAGGTAGAGGTTATAATCAATATTGTCTCGACATGCCAATTACGTAGACGTTATAATCAATATTGTCTCAACATGCCAATTACATAGATGTTATAATCAAGATTGTCTCGACATGCCAATTAGGTAGAGGTTATAATCAAGATTGTCTCGACATGCCAATTATGTAGGTGTTATAATCAATATTGTCTCGACATGCCAATTAGGTAGATGTTATAATCAATTTTCGTATAAAGGCTGTCGTCTCCACTGTTCTTGACGATTAGATTTGTCATACTTTGTATTATGTACTGTGTTCTTGTATGTCCGAATGCACTATGACGTCACGCGTGTTGATAGGGCGTGCCTCTTGCACGGCTAGTGTGCGTCTGTCTTTCTGTTCGTCGGCACAAGTCAGTCAATGCCTGAGCGTCGACTCGTCCAGTCAATATTAAGCTTCTGTCGTGAAACTGAATGTGTGTGTTGTTCACCTTCACTCATACATTTGTGTTATATTGATAGATATAACAACACTTGGATGGTTCACACAATAGTCTATAATGAGATCATCAGTCTCTGCAAAGTGCAAGAATAGCATGTCGTGTGGATATTGATATTCGACTCATTCATTCACTGTCATAAACTGTCCATCTTTCTATGTATCTTTCTTTCTATGTATCCATGTATCCATCTTTCTATGTATCTTTCTTTCTATGTATCTTTCTTTCTATGTATCCATCTTTCTATGTATCTTTCTTTCTATGTATCTTTCTTTCCATGTATCCTTCTTTCTATGTAATCCTTCTTTCTATGTATCTTTCTTTCTATGTATCTTTCTTTCTATGTATCTTTCTTATGTATCCTTCTTTCTATGTATCTTTCTTTCTATGTATCTTTCTTTCTATGTATCCTTCTTTCTATGTATCTTTCTTTCTATGTATCTTTCTTTCTATGTATCTTTCTTTCTTGTATCCTCTCTCTATTATTAACCCGGTACGTTAATTTCTGTTTTGCTTTTCCTTTTTTTCTCTTCTTTTTTTTAAAGTCTGTTTTAATTTTTTCACATTTTTCTTCTTTTTCTTTGTTCAATTCTTTCTTTCTTTCCTTCTGCATTTTTCATTTTATGAATTTCTTGACTATTTGGGAATTTGTTTCCTTCTTGTCATTGTTTTTTTTGTTCTGTTGGAATCCTTTTGTTAATGGATGTGTTCGGCATCTTTGAGGAATTTTGATAAACATTGGTTGTAAATCATATTGGTCTTAGTATAGGCTATCTGTGATACTTACACGAATAGTTAATGAGGGACATAACTGTGACAATTTTAAGGTATTTTAGAATTGTTTCCCTTTGACCGTGTACCATTCGTCACCCGAACGTTGTGCGTCATGAGTCCCCATTTTGGGGAAATTTCTCTTTCTGGTTATAGACTTTCTTAAACAAGACATGAATGTTAATATATAAAACACACTGATTTCATATTTACTTTCTTAAACAACACAAGAATGTTAATATATAAAACACACTGATTTCATATTTACTTTCTTAAACAAGACATGAATGTTAATATATAAAACACACTGATTTCGTATTTACTTTCTTAAACAAGACATGAATGTTAATATATAAAACAAACTGATTTCATATTTACTTTCTTAAACAACACAAGAATGTTAATATATAAAACACACTGATTTCATATTTACTTTCTTAAACAACACATGAATGTTAATATATAAAACACACTGATTTCGTATCCACCTTCTTAAACAAGACATGAATGTTAATATATAAAACACACTGATTTCATATTTACTTTCTTAAACAACACATGAATGTTAATATATAAAACAACACTGATTTCACTGATTTACTTTCTTAAACAAACAACATGAATAAAAAACTGATTTATATAAAAACACAAGACTGATTTCGTATTTACTTTCTTAAACAACACATGAATGTAAATATATAAAACACACTTTCATTTTCACGACGAACTGCAATTTAAACACTGATCCGTGAAGCTCAACTACAACTACTCACACGAGAAGATTTCAGATTTAAAAATCGGAGCCTTCTTTATTTCCTTTGAGATTTTTCAGATTTTGTAGTCTGAAATCTACTACTCTGCATTTGTTGTGGAAACAGGCTTTCGGCTTTCGTACAAATGATATTGTGATATATTTAAACGATGTTGAGATCTAGATTCTAGTCCGATAGAGAGATCTTGAAAATAAGCTCACACGTTGTTGATCTAGATATAGATTCTTCTAGATTTAGATTCTAGACAGACAGGCTATTTTATGACAGATCTGGATTCAATTTAGTAAGATCTATATCAAGTTATATCTGGACAGACAGGCTTTTTTATGACACATCTGGATTCAATTTAGTAAGATCTAGATCAGGTTATATATAGACAGACAGGCTGTTTTATGACATCTGGATTCAATTTAGTAAGATCTAGATCAGGTTATATCTAGACAGACAGGCTATTTTATGACACATCTGGATTCAATTTAGTAAGAAGTTATATAGACAGACAGGCTATCTGGATTCAATTTAGTAAGATCTTCAGATATCTAGACAGACGGGCTATTTTATGACATCTGGATTCAATTTAGTAAGATCTAGATCAGGCTATATCTAGATCTTATCCATGTCTCATTGTTATCTAGAGGCCTAGAAACTACGAGACTAGATTTAGATTTCTAGGTCCAGAATTTGTCGCCCCCATTTTCTTTAATAACTTTAGTAGGGCGGCTAGAGTTAGATTTCTAGATCTACTTGGTAGCCTAGTGAATAGAATCAGAATTGATTTAGAATTTCGCTATAACTGTTATAATAACAAGCAGGTCTTCAAAACAACTAACTCTAGATTTAGGTTAAAGGTAAGCTAGCTCCAGAATCTAGTTCTAGACAATTTCACAAAATGGGATGACCTGTCAAAGTTTAGGTTTAATGATCGGATTCGCCAGTAGATGTGATTGATCTAAGTCCTAAGTCTAAGAATAAATTCAGGTGGGAATTGTTGTCAACTAAAGATTGTAATGATACATTCATTTTGAGTTATTATCAGGAAGGTTGAGAAAGATGACATTGCATGGTGCTGTTATTTGAAAGTGTGGGATTAAATATGATACAGGAGTTTTTTCGTTGTCTGAAAGTTTCACATTTCAGAGACTTTCAGATTTTTTCATTTGCCATTTACATCCCTGACAGATGTAGAAAGCAATAGAAGGAAAAGGATGAAACAATAAAAGACGGCAAGACGATAGCCTTTTAGAAGGGTGTTTATGTCCTTATAGAAACCAGGATAAGCTCCGGCTCTATGGACTAAAAGGAGAACGTGGCAAACAGCCGAAGCGAGTGTCGAAAAGCGAAAAAGAAATCATAAAGATGGAGACAATTAAAAGCAATAAAAGGCAATGAACAGTCACAAAATTTGCCTACTAGACCAAGTACGGGCTATCATGTAGAGTGTGGAAGATTGACAGGAAGCCCTGCCGCCGGAAATTGTCGGACGACTTCCGGCGAGAGAGGAAGATGTAATGTCACGTGAGGTCTCCCTGGTGTGGTAAGTAAGGCTAGCTGTCTAATCGTACGGCGGCCACAGAGAGAATTCATACGCACCTTGAGCTTATCGTGATTTTTGATTTGATTTGATTTGATTTGATTTGATTTGATTTGATTTGATTTGATTTGATTTGATTTGATTTGATTTGATTTGATTTGATTTGATTTGATTTGATTTGATTTGATTTGATTTGATTTGATTTGATTTGATTTGATTTGATTTGATTTGATTTGATTTATCCACGTCCAGATCTAAGGCGATCTCGGGAGATTTGGAAAGATGGTTTTTTTTTAGTTTTGCCCGGAGCGCTTGTCAACAACCAAGGGATCTTTAACGTGCACAGAGTGTTGTGACCTCCTTTCTATCACCTGTTTCCGATGGGATCAGGTGTCGACTCACCTACCTAGCTACCTAGACCAGGGGGGGGGGGGGGGTAGATTTTGCTCGTAAAAACTCGAGAAAATTTGTCAACTATATTAAATAGAGAAAAGAGGGGGGGGTGAGAGAGAAACCGTGACACGCGTGCTAACAATACTAACAAAAAAGCTATTCATGATGGATGGACTACTACTACTATTACTACTACTACTACTACTACTATTACTACTACTACTACTACTACTACTACTACTGCTACTACTACTACTACTACTACTACTACAATACTACTACTTCTAGTAGTAGTAGTAGTAAGTAGTAGTAGTAATAGTAGTAGTAGTAGTAGTAGTAGTATCTAATGATAAAAGAAATAGTACTGTAGTAGGCCGGTAACTAGTAGAGAGGAGCACGAAATTGAATATGAAGGCCTAATAGGCAGAACAGAGACGGTTACAAAAACATATGTTTTGGACAAAACCGCTCTTCCTCAGTCACACAATAACGATACAAGAATGATTAAGCGGTCGTGGGTGACACTGTATGGCGCCAAAAGGTGGCCAGTCATGTCTCGTGAAGAGACCCGGGCCATCTCTCAGCTACGTCACCGCAGTGATATTTTTATCAAACCTGCTGACAAGGGCGGAGCCGTTGTGGTATGGTCCAGAGATTTGTATCTTGCCGAAGCAAAGCGCCAACTCAGCGATATCTCCTTCCACTGTCCTAGAAGCTGTTTCTAATAATCGCATTGTTAAATCTACTATCGATCAACTGATCAAGACGGATGACCTCTCACCTTCCGCAACCCACTTATCTTCGACAATACCTTTGGGTAATCCTTGTTTTTATCTTCTACCAAAATTCATAAGACCAACAACCCTGGTCGCCCTATCGTATCTGCTTGTTCTTGTCCCACTGAACGCATTTCGGATTTTCTTGACTCCGTTTTTGCCCCTATAGTTGCTTCTCTGCCCACATATCTGAAGGACACTAACCACTCCTTGGAAATCTTTAGGTCCATTCACTTCTATCATGATGTTGATCACTTCATTTTTCTTCTTGATGTATGCTCATTGTACACATCAATTCCTCATTCAGATGGTCTTACAGCCATCAGTTTCTTCCTCGAACAGCGCACTGATTGTACTATCCCTACTCCTACTTTGCTTCGGCTCACAGAGCTGGTACTCATATTGAACTCGTTGTTTGAGTTCAATGGTGAATACTTTGACCAGATCAGTGGCGTGGCCATGGGCACCAAAATGGGCCCCAGTTACGCTTGTCTCTTTATGGGCCATCAAGAATTCCTCATCCGCCAGAGCTTCAAAGGGCCACAACCCCTTCACTACTACAGATACATCGATGATGGCATAGGTTTCTGCTCTATGGCCAAGGACGAACTTGAAGAATACATCAAGTTTGTCCAATCATTCAATCCAGCGATACGCTACACCTTTCAGATATCCACATCTGAAGTGACATTTTTGGACATCAGGGTGATCTTGTCGAATGGGTCAATCACTACCTCCATCCATTACAAAGAAACTGACAGTCACAGCTACCTTCCATATTCCTCTTCTCATCCCGTCGCCTGTAAGAATTCAATCCCTTTCTCTCAATTTCTGCGTCTTCGTCGTCTCTGTCAGGATGACATAGACTTCGCGGAACAGGCCGTGAGAATGGGTGAATTCTTTCGGGAAGAGGATTTCCACAACATATCATTTCATCTGCTCTCAACCACATCCAAGCACTACAACACTCTCGGTCATGCCTAAACTCAAGCAAAAGCCCTAATGACCGAGTGAAGCTTATCATGACATATCATCCTTACAATAAACACATAAAGGACTTGGTTTCAAAACATTATTCCATCCTTCAAAATGATCCTACCACAAGAGATGTATTCTCTGATCCGCCTCTTTTTGTTTACAGGCGGGACAGGAATCTTCGTGATCTCCTGGTCCACAGCAGATTACATACTCCTTCCTACACAGGTACTCGCCAGTGTGGCAGGAGACGTTGTAATACCTGCCCATATGTTGAGGAAGTGGTATCCATATCCTTCCCCAACCATGAACTGAAAGTCACTTCAGCCTTTACATGTGTCAGCAGAAACATCGTTTACACCATTTCTTGTAAACGATGTCCTATGAGGTACATTGGGGAAACTGGTCTTCGCTTGGCTGACCGCTTTACCCAACACCTCACCGACATCAGAAACTGTCACTCCAAACCTGTTCCTTCTCACTTTAACTCCAGTGACCATCAGGGTATCCTAGACATATCAGTCACTGCTGTCCAGTGCTATGGTACTTGCTGTGACAGATTCCACGCGGAACAGGGCCTTATAAATCAATGTGGTACGTGCCACCTCATGGCCTCAACAGCAAACTACAATATCATTAATTCATCATTACAATAGCAGTATGATTCCTGTCATTCTGTCTGTCTGTCTGTCTGTCTGTCTGTATGTCTCCCTCTCTCTCTCTCTCTCTCTCTCTCTCTCTCTCTCTCTCTCTCTCTCTCTCTCTCTCTCTCTCTCTGTCTCTCTGTCTCTCTCTCTGTCTCTCTCTCTCTCTCTGTCTGTCTCTCTCTCTCTCTCTCTCTCTCTCTCTCTCTCTCTCTCTCTCTCTCTCTCTCTCTCTCTCTCTCTCTCTCTCTCTCCTCTGTGTATTTGTCTGTCTGTTTCTGATCATTCTTTACTCTCATTCATCTCATTCCTCTTATCTTCCTCTTTTCTTTTCTTTTTTTCTTTTATGTTTTTTCTTCATTCAAGTGTATTTTCTCTACTTTTTCCTTTTCCCCCCTAGTAGTTTTAGTTTTTCTTTTTTTTTTCTTTTTTTGTTATTTTTTCTTTTTTTTTATTACATATATACATTTGGTTTCTATTGTTATAGTTGTTTGAGGCTTACTCATGGAATCTACGTGATGGGTCATCACATGACTGACCACCTTTTGGCGCCATACAGTGTCACTCACGACCACTAAATCATTCTTGTATCGTTATTGTGTGACTGAGGAAGGGCGGTTTT